>PVJN01044838.1:0-17158 GCA_004026805.1 Lasiurus borealis | reverse complement strand
GCCGCACTTGTTTGCAGCTGAAGGAGAAACTGCTGGAAACAGGAGTTTCCCTGATGTCACTGGGATGAGGCCGACTGTGTTGTCCCGGAGACACTGGGGAGTTGGCTCAGGAAGGGCTGGGTGGGAAGTGATGCAACTGTGGACAAAGGCTCTGGGCTCTTCGCCAAGGGAGGTCAGGTAGGGACCCCTGGGCTCCAGTTGGCTGAACTTTCACCTGCACTTTAAGGGCAATAGAAGGTTCTAGTCCTGGGAGTAGATGGTGTGGAGAGTCAGAGACTCTGAGAAAGGGAGGGGCAGGGCAGGAAGAGATGTGGGAGGCCCTCGGAAACCTCTTATCCTACCCTCTCCACCCAAAAAGGCAATCTTTGTCCTACGGACTCCTCTTGGTGCTTGTAATGTCCTGATCTTATTCACCGAAGGAACCAGCGCTCCCTGAAGAAACAGCCGGTTTCTGATTGGAGCAGGAAATGTCCACCATGAGCCTCATGGTTGTGTCAGAAAGCAGGGGACCCATCAAAACTGGCCCAGCAGCCGCCCAGAGTTTTATTGGCCCAAAGTGGGAAATTTTTCACATCATAAAGAATAAAGACTGCGGCCCTGACCGGTTTGGTTCAGTGGATAGAGCTTCTGCCTGCAGACTGAAAGGCCCCAGGTTCGATTCTGGTCAAGGGCATGTACCCGTATTGCGGGCACATCCCCAGCAGAAGGTGTGCAGGAGGCAGCTGATCGATGTTTCTCTCTTATCAATGTTTTTAACTCTCTATCCCTCTCCCTTCCTCTTTATAAAAAACTCAATAAAATATATATTTTTAAAAAATAATAAAGACTGCAATGCAAATTCACAACAATAAAAAGAGAGCCCGTCTCAGTCACCATTAGAAATCACTTGGGTACCAACTCATTTCTCTGAATATTGATAGAAAGAGGAAGCCCATATGCCACTTTTTCCACGTGGTCTAAATTTCAGAGTAGCCAAAGAGCTGATGAGGGCAAGCTCATCTTTATGTAAGATTTCTCCCTAATAAATGCAGAGGAATAATAGAATTAGAAAATCATAAATTTACAACCTTAAAAAAGTAAAGGATTTAGAAATGATCACCAGTGAATGCTAAAACTACATATGGTGAAAGGTTGACAGGGAATTTGAAAAATAGGAAATCTACAGCAACACATCCGAAGTATCCTTCTAACATAAAAACATTTAAAACTGAATCTACGTGGAACCACCCTGCCTACGTGTGGCCCGTGACCACTTGATATGCAGCCATTCTGAATTGAGGTGTGCTTACAGTTCACAATAGGTAGTGGACAAAAGAATACAAAATAGCTCATTTTTATTGCTGGTACTATTACCGATGTCCCCATTGCTCATTTACAACTTTTTACATTAGTAACGTTTTGAAACGGTAATAGTTTGGCTGTTTCACTTAAAATGAATAATTTAATATAGTATTAAAACTCATTTTACTCAGTGAGTTTTATGGCACGTTCTTTATTATATATGAGTTCAGGGTTTGTTTGTGTTTTATATGATATGTGGGCCTAGTAGGTGCAGCATGGTTATGCTTTGTTGGAGACAACCACTCAGTTCTCCTCTTTGAACTTTGTAAATGTGGCAGATAGAACACATAAAGTGCATCTATGGCTTGTGTATTGCTCCCATTGCACGCCGTTGCTCTAAATCGTCCTTAGCAGTTTACACAAAATACCAGCAATAGTGAAACTAACCACACAAAGAGGACACAATCGGCCAAGTCCAGAATGTGGGGGAATTCTACCAGGTAAATGGCTTACTCTCTTCCACAAATAAATGGCATTAGAACAAATAAGGAGGAAAGATGGTTTTAGATAAAAACATGTGACAACCAAATGTGGTGTATGAACCTGACTTACTTTCTGAACAACATGCAGTTATAATACGGCATTGGGCATTTCTAAAACAGCCTGGGAAACCTGAACATTGGGACTGAGTATTAGGTCATATGAAGGGTTTATTGTTTATCTTGTTGAGGTAATGCTGGCAGTATGATTGTTTTTTAAAATGTGCTTATGTGGGAAGGAACTTGAGTTGGGGTAGTGAACACACAATACAATATATAGGTGAGGTAGTATGGAATTGCACACCTGAAATCTATATCATTTTATTAACCAATGTCACCTCAATAAATTCAATTAAAAAAAAGAGGAAACATATAAAATAAAATGTGGGTGAAATATGTTCTCTGGTATTTGCTTTAAACATGCCCAGAGTAAAAAAAGTGTGGGAGACAGATGAAATCAGATGGACAAAGTGTCGGTTATTGTTGAGATTAGGTGATGAGGATGTGGGAGATGATTACATTCTTCTCTTTGTTTTTTATATGTTGAAAAGTTCTAGAATTTAATTATTAGATAATATTTATAACATATCTCTAAATAATATACAATCTATATTTAATAATATCATATTTAATAATAATCAATAGAGCATATGTTATATAATAAAAAGTTGAAAAGTGGTGAAAGATTCATATATATGCATAGCCCATGGACATGGACAATAGTAGGGTGAAGGCCTGGGAGAAGTGGGTGTGAGGTGGAAGTTGAAAAAATGGGGAGGATGTTTGCAATATTTTCAACAATGTAGATAATTTTTTAAAACAATTGTAGCCCTAGCTGGTTTGGCTCAGTGGGCAGAGTGTTGGCCTGTGGACTGAAGGGTCCTGGGTTCGATTCTTTCAGGGCAGGTACCTAAGTTGCAGACTCATTCCCTGGCCCTGAGTCAGGGTATGAGTAGGAGGCAACCCATCGATGTGTCTCAGTGTGTCTGTCAGTCTCTCTCCCTCCCTTCCACGCTCTCCAAAAATCAGTGGAAAAATATCTTCGGGTCAGGATTAACAACAATAAAAGATAATAATGATTTGTAATGCCTTAGAAACTGTTTTTACTTCCAGTGCCTGGGAAGGGTAGCACACAGTTGGTCTGTCAGGTGAGAGTGTATGAAACCTGAGAAGGCAAAGCCCCAGGGAATGGGAGAGACAATCACCCACACCTGTGGGTAGCATCATCTGGGGGTTTTTGGAGAGGAGCCAGGTGGGCCAGGGCCACAGCTCAAAGGCACAGATTCCTAAGGAGGGGGCAGGAACGGTGGATAGGGCCTGGAACCATCTGAAGCAGCAGTCACCAACCTTTTGGACCTCACGGACCACCAGTTGGCAACCGCTGGTCTAAAGGAGGCCTGGGACCAGAGTCTGCCTGCGCCAGCCAGTTCTGCATCTGGTCAGGACTCACAGGTGGGCCCCGTGGTCCAGGTTCTGGCCTGTGGCCAGTCTCTAGGAGGCACCAGGCCCTAAGTTCATCAGAGTGGTGACCAATCACAATTCCAGTTGTCCATCTTCAGTGAGATGTAACGGTCAAGCATCCGCTATCTGTGGCCGCAGGCCGCACTGTGGGAAACCAACACCCAGTGCTTTCGGGGGTTATGGTACTTCCTGGTCCATGTCATCTCCACTGAATACACAGGACTTTCTTTTTGGGGTTAAGAGGACAACATAGACGAGTGTGCCCCAGATGTTCTTGTTTTAGGATCCCTTCAACCATCTAACCCTCTTCTTCTCTCCATACCTTTCATCCAGGTATGGTAGAGCCACTCCAGCTCTTTGGAGAAACTGTTCATTATTGCAAATCAGCTCTCAGAGGGCTGACCTAGTTCCCCTCCAAGTTCTCTTAGCCTTCTGGCTAAGATCAAATGTAGACCTGGTTTCTTAAAAATGCATTCCCTGCAAGTAGGCTGTGGAATACAGGCTAATCCAATAAACAAGGTCACACACCACTGGGCTTGTGTGTCTGATCTGGCAACTCCATAGAGCCGCAGGGGTGAAGAATTGGAAATGGTAAGCTCGCCCATGGTGTCTATTCATTGCACAGAGAGTTGATTTCTATCCCGTAAGGCTTACACTTCTTCCCGGCAACTCTCTGTCCTAGGACCCACCATGCAGCTGTCCTCTGCCTTGGGTCTTCTTGGAAGGCTGTTATTAATGACTACTACTGTTCACTGGATTACCCTTCGAGGGACATTTTGTTTTGTAAGGTGTGTGTGTGTGTGTGTGTGTGTGTGTGTGTGTGTTTTAATGTGCTTTTATTGATTTCAAAGAGGAAAGGAGACAAAGAGAGAGAAACAAACATCAGTGATGAGAGAGAATCATTGATGGCTGCCTCCTGCATGCCCCCCACTGGACATGTGCCCTGTGCATTATTGTGAGGAAATGACTACAGAGAGCAGCAGGTACAGTGCCTTCCACAGCAACCCGGGCATGTGCCTGACTGGGAATTGAACAGTGACCTCCTGCTTCATAGGTTGACGCTCAACCACTGATCCCCTCGCCGGGCAGAGGGACATTTGCTTTTGAGCTCAGCATAAAGCCTAACTTAGCCCAACAGAACAATCCTCTAATGATGCAAGGCAGACTCTCTAAATATTTGGCTCTTAACATGATTGTAAAGTGACTAATGGAGGGAATTTCAGGCCCTGTAGTAATTTCGAGGGGCATCCATCAGCCTGGGGACTTTCCTGGGACCATTCCGGTCACCCCACAGAAGGCGGTGTTGTTACTCAGGCCAGCCCTGAGGAAAGACACCAGGCCAGCGTTCCTTTCAGGGTTGAGACTGACTTTAGTCTGGGTTTCAGGAGCTTTCCTGTCCCACAGTTGTCTTAGATCCTTTAAAGCGTTGCCTCGGCGCTGGGTTCCCAGTGGGAGCGATAGAACGCTCACCACTTAAGCCATTTAGGCTTTGGCTGCCCAGGCCTCAGAAAAATGCCCTTGGGACTGATGCTGAAGTGCCTGCGGGGAAGTTAAGTGGCTTAATAGATCCTGGCAGCCGCAGAAAGGGCTAATGGCTCCGCGTTAATTGGGTGCGGAAGGTGATGAATCTCTGCAGAGGTGTTCAGATGTTCAGCTCTCCCTGGCTTCAAAGCACCTCGTCAGTCGACCCCCAACCTGATGCTGATTGTGAAGGAAGTATGAATGCTGGACATTTGCATCGGCCTTCAGCGAACATTTATTGAGTACCTACTACGTGCCCAGCGTTAGAGAGAGATGGCATTCCTCGCTCTGTGCCCAGGAACCTCTCTTCCGGAAGGCGGATTGGAACCAGGAGAGCGCCCCCCTGCTGGGACAGACCCGGGAAGGGGCAGAGACCTGGAAGCGCGGCTCCTCCTGGGGCGGCGTGGGGACTGGCGGGATGCGCCCGGCCTCCCCGGTGGGCGGGCAGGAGGCCAGGCCCCTGGCAGAGGGAACAGCGTGCGCACTCAGGGAGCTGCAGGGAGGGAGGGAATGGCGGGCCGGAGCCCTGCAGAGGGGTCTCTGCTGTGACCGTGTGGCCCCGCAGGATGGGAAAGGGCTGTGAGGCGCGTGGCTTTGGTGTGGGAAAGACAGCCACCAGAGCGCACCAATGTGTGCGAGAGGGGACGAGATCCGAGGCAGGGAAAACCTCTCTCCGGGTCACGGGCGTGCACCAGGGTCCCAAGCAGTGTTTGCATCCTTGCTGCTTTCTCCGGGGCGCGGCGGGACCTCTCCCAGCCCCTTCCTCCGGGCGAGGGCGCATGGTAAGATAGAGGACCTCAGACACTTTGGCTGCCAGTGACGGAGCGCCATCTTGAACGAGCTCGGGCAAAAAGAAGACTTTGTAGGAAATCTCCCGTGGGGCGGCGAGCGGTTCCTCAGGGCGGCGGGACGCTTGCTGCGGAAGGCTGTCTCTCCCTCTCTCAGTTCTGCTCTTGGCAGCGCTGGTGCAGTCCTTCAAGTTGCCTCCCTCCGCCCGGCCATGCTGCTCCTGCATCTCAGATCCCCGAGATTCCCCTCCCCTCTCCACCCCTCACCCCCCATTCTCCACCCCCACCCCGAAAATGCTTGCATCTCTTGCTTGAGATCCATTCGACCAACCCTGGGACTTGACCAGGTTGGAGCAGGGTTCCCTTCCACCCACTGTCAACAGGACGGGGTGGGGTGCTGGACTGGCTCAGGATGGGGCTGGTGGCCCCCCTTCAGCCAATCACATGTGAGCAAGGAGGGAGGCAGCGCTGGAAGAGGCGGCAGCTCCCGTGCAGAACTCAGGGTTGCAAAGCATTTCCTCAAAGCATGAGAGCAAGAGGGCGCGAGTCCCGATAAAACCATCGCAAAACACGTGGTAGATGTGGAACATCACCCAAACCTGAGCTGCCGCTCGCACTTGGAGAGCAGTCCTTCCCTGGCTTCATTTCACGGTGTGGACTTCATCGAATGGCACTGAGCAGCGGGTGCAGCTTTTGAGTTAGAGGCTACTTAGCTGCTAGTACATGGGACTCACGTGTGACCAACAGAACCCTGACACCTCCCCAGGCAGACGCCAGGTCGGAAAGCCCACACTGTCTCCCGGTAAATTTGAAGGAGCCGTTCTTCCTCCCGAGTCCGAAAGGATCACTGTTCCCGCTGGTCAGACAGCAGATGAAGCAAGTGGTTGGCTTTTATTGAAGAGCGACGCTTTCTGAAAAACTACATTCACATCTGAACACCATTCCGTCTGGCGAGGCTTCTCCCAGCCCTGGCTCTCTGCAGGTGGTTCACTGAGTTGAAGGTCAGGTGCAGTTGTTTGTCTTATTTACATTCTTGTTTTTCCCTGATGGGAACTGCCCTGTTCACTACAGACTCCCCAGGGCAGTAGGCCCGCAGGAATGGTGTGCTGAAGGAACGATATCATTGTATAAGGCGCCCTGCTTTGTACTGGGGGTGTGAGGGAGGGAGCCCAGTGAAATGGGCCATCCCTCCGGTGTGGCCAACCTAGTGAAGGAGGTGAGCTGGAGATGCCTGGAAACACAGGAATAGGTAGTAATACCAAGCTGCAGAGGGAACTGTGTCATTATTAGAAGAAAAAGTTCTGGTGGACCCTTAGTGGGGGTAAGATTATCTCTAGGGACAGTCTCCTGCCTTTCCCTCTAAACTCCATTCTTTTTACTTCTCCATTCACCCAGGAAGGTCTCTGCTCCCCTGCAGCTCAGAGCAAGTTCAAGCTGAAGGATTTGCCTCAAATATGGTATGCTGGTGCCTCAGGCAGGGAGGAACCCTAACACTCGCTGCCATGACAGTGAGATCCTGACTTGGTGACCAGGTCTTATGGTTCTTCCTCTTGCAGGGCCCACTGCCGCTTCGTTGAGCCAACCATGGGCTGCTCATGTGAGTGTGTGACCCCTACTCTGAGGGCAGAGAGGGGCCTAACCACCTGTTCTCCTAAGCATGTTCCCTCCTCTGCTCTCATGGGCTGGCCAGACGGGAAACGCCCTTTTACTCTGTCTGTCTGCTGGCTCTTGTCTGGGAAGTTTCTCCGCTGGTGGCCTTAGACTCAGGCCCCGATGAGGACCATGTGCCTGGGATCTCCGGTGAGCACGAGGCAGCCATGCACAGAGGGAGGCGGCTCCTGCTATACCACTTACAGCCCACATGGAACATACAATTCCCGTTATTATCCTAAAAAAAAAAAAAGGAAGGAAGGAAGGAAGAAAGAAGGTATAAATCATCACTGTGCCTGGAAAGTATGCTCCCAGAGTTCAATTTCTCTATGTATTTGTAGATATACACCCAAATACAAAAATAGGATGGTTATTATTTTGTAATCTGCTTTTTTTCACTTTCACTAGATCATAAATATCTTTTTTTTTTATTTGATTTCAGAGAAGAAGGGAGAGGGGAAAGAAATAGAAACATCAATGATGATATAGTATCATTGATTGGCTGCCTCCTGCATGCCCCCCATTGGCAATCAAGTCTGCAACCTAGGTATGTGCCCATAGCAGGAATCTAACTTGGCCACCTGGTTCATAGGTCAATGCTCAACCACTGAGTCACCCGGCTGGGTGATCATGAACATCTTTCAATGCTAGCACAGATTTGCTTCATTCATGTTACAGCTACACAATATTGTGCCATCATTTATTTAATAGCTTTCTATCATTGGGCATCTACTAGTGGGCTAATTTTTGCTATTATGATAGGTGATGTTGTAAGAAAACATTTTTTAATACACTATCACACTCTTAGTTGATAATTTCCTTGAGAGAAGTTTTTAGAAATAAGTTCGTAGACTCAAAGGGCATGCACTCTTAGTTGATAATTTCCTTGAGAGAAGTCTTTAGAAATAAGTTCGTAGACTCAAAGGGCATGCATAACCTTTTTTAAAAAAATATATATTTTATTGATTTTTACAGAGAGGAAGGGAGAGAAATAGAAAGTCAGAAACATCGATGAGAGAGATACATCAATCAGCCGCCTCCTGCATGCCCCACAGTGGAGATGTGCCCGAAAGCAAGGTACATGCCCCCGACCAGAATCGAACCTGGGACCTTTCAGTCCTCAAGCCGATGCTCTATCCACTGAGCCAAATCGGTCTCAGCAGGCATGCATACCTTAATGTCAGATCAGTTTCCATCCTGCAGAGGTGGGTGGGACATCTCTTCAAATATCTTCTTTTGGGGTTTGCTAATTTGTGGGAGATTTTTTTAATGTGAAGCAAAATGACTCCAATGTACAAGTTCAGACAATTGAAGCATGTTTGTCTTAATTTATTTCCACCTTCCCTTTTCTGGATCTCATTTACTATGTTGTCTCCCTTCACCTCATCCCCAGTGCACATTCAACCACTGGGTCCAGTCCCCTGGCCTGTGGCCAGCATGACACCTCCCCCAGTTGCCCCAGACATTTCTCAGGACAGGATGGGGTCCATATTTTAATTTTATAAACAGCTGGGCTGAGCGGTTAACAATGAATAAAACACAATCACTACTGCTGGCAGCTGAGCACCTAGGAACTTCTATTCCTGTCACTAACCCAAGGCCGGCCCTGAGAGGCACATTCATTTCAACTCTTGGATCTCAGATGATTTCTTAAAGAAACTGAGGTTTGGGGGTGGGGGAAAGATATGATCGTACAAATAGTATAATATTAAGAGCAACCACTGATCAATAACTGCTGTGTGCCAGTTGGACATATGTTCCTGCTAATTCCTCCACCAGCTGCACACGGTAGGCATTATTCTCACTATTTCACAGCTGGGGAAAGGAAAGGAAACCTTGGTGAGGTTAAACAGCCAGGGCAAGGCTGCTGGGAGGTATCAGAATGGGGATTTGAACCCAGGTCTGTCAATGTTTGCTGCGTGCAGATGTAGGTTCAAAGTATGCAGAGCACAGGATCACTGGGGGACTGGAGAAGGATGACTGGTAGACAGGGCTGGGCCACGAGGAGCTATGAATGAGATGGCTAGTGCCCATAGTCCCTACTGGCCTGAGTCTAAATCAGGCACCCCCTCCTTCAGGAAGCCCTCCCGGATTTCCTCAGCCTATCTAGATGTCCACCCTTACCTCTCACTTGAGGCGTGACCCTGTCCCTCCTTTCCCACAAACTTAATCCCTGTATACAAACTGCCTACTCGTTGGTTTCTGTCTGACAGTACGCTCCTTGAAGGTGGGTCTACGTCGTCGCATTCTCGCATTCTCAGTTTGTGAGGCTGAGAGGGAAAGAGACAATGGAGCACTTGGTGTGGAAAGGGTTTGAGGCAGCCCTGTAGGATTTGGCAACAGGCGATGGGCTGAGGGCAGGGGAGGAAGGATGTTCTGAGAACTAAGCCTGCCTGGGAAGAGAGAAGACCTCTGACCCAGCAAAGGTGCGGGAGAAGTGGGGTGACTGTGAGGGGCAGTCTCACCACTTCCACGGGGCGAGAGGGGTGGGGAGAGGAGATGGCATTCTAACCTCATGAGTGCAGTGCTGGCAGGACTCTCCAAGAAAATGACGTGCCTGTGGGGAAACATCTGGGCTCTGGCCTGAGGCTGTCTGGGTCCAAATTCCCGCCTCACCGCCTGGCCGCCTAGCTCCTGTGGCACCCTAACTCCTGTGGCAAACCTACAGAACCGTCTGTCTCAGCTCTTCTCCCTGGCAAACGGGGCCATGGATCTCACCAAACTGGAATCACGCTGAGTTATCCCACTGGGAGGCTATGCCACATTTTGCTTATTCTTTCGTGGTTGGATATTTGGGTTGTGCCCACCTTCTGGCTATCATGAATGGAACATTCATGCACAACCATCTGTGTGAGTCCCTGTTTTCAGGGAGGGAGGTCTGTGTCTGGAGTTATCATAGGGTAACTCTACATTTCACTTCTTGGGGACCGCTAGACTATTTTTCAATGTGGCTGCACCATGTGCCATTCCCATGAGCAACATGAGGGGGTTCCAAAGTCCACACTTCCTCACCAGCACATAATTTCTGTCCTTTTTACAAATGTGCTATTTCTTTCTTAATTTCCATGACAGCACCCTGCTGGGTGTGGAGCGGTGTCTCTTTGTGATTTTGATTTGCATTTCCCCACGGACGAATGCCTCTGAGCATCTTCCCCTGTGTTGGTTGAACCGGAGGCAGCACCTGGTGTGACTGCCTGTCTGAGGCTGTGCGTCACCGGAAAAGGCATCTGGACAATGTGATTCCTCCTCGCGCTGTCCCAGGGGGTGGGCTCGGCTCCTAGGGTCCTGCTTAATTTCCACGTGTGGCAGGGGGTTGGGGCCCCCATTCCTCTGTTACACAGAGACATCCGTCCCCGATGCTGAGGGAAGGCACGTGAGAAAGGGGAGAAGCTGAGAGTGTAGACTCTGAAGCCAGATTACGGGGTTCCAATCCTGGCCCTGACACTGTCTTCATGATCTTGGGCTAATGAGTCAATGTCTCTGTGCCTGAGCTGCTTGTCTGTAACTGAGTTTACACTGAGTGACCAGATTATTATTATCTCTGAACGCATAATAATCTGGCCACTCAGTGTATATCCTACATAATAAAAGGCTAATATACAAATTGTCCTCTTGACCAAGAGTTCGACCACAGACAGGCCGGCCAATCACCCATGACCCCGCCCCCTGGTCAGACTGACCGGACCCCACCCATGCACAAATTCATGCACCGGGCCTCTAATATATATTATTATGCGTTCAGAGATCATAATAATCTGACCACTGAGTGTAATAATAGTGATGGTCTTACCAGGGTAATTGCCAAGATTAGAATTAGATGCGTTAGTATCTGAACGCCAATGCTCAGGAAGCATCTGTGTTTCAGCTTCAGAGGGACATGGGGTCACTCTTGTTTGTTCTATGGCAGCAGCCTCCTCAGAGGTCTTTACCAACCGCACTCCCATCTGTTGTCTTTAAAACAAAAGGAGTGTGGTCTCCATGAAGACCTCCTCTTGTGTCCAAGCAAGACTTTGATGAAACTCATTAAAAATGGTGCATCTCTGAGGATCAGAAGCAGGCCTGGGAACACAGAGGGGAAGAAGTAGACATTGGAAGGCTGGTTGAATCCCCCAGACCACAGCTACCTGGTCACGGCAGGCAGAAAGGAAAACCCACTTCTCCTTCTGCCTTGGGCCTCTCCATGCTGCCTGGGAATCTTGCCCTGACCCACAGTGACTTCAGTCCTGTTGGCACCAGGATTGGCCAACCCACCCCCAACACTCCACGAGGTCCTTCCAGGGAAACCCATCTCAAATTTTCCCTAAGGATGGTTCCACTGTCACATCTGGGTTTCCTTACACACCCTCGGTTCTCTCATGCCCACATGATAAGTCTTTTAAAAAATCTTTCTCTCTGCGTGAGTGTGCACACACAGAAAGGTCCTATGAAGACCCTGGCCAGGAAGCTCAGTTGGTTAGAGCACTGGCTCCGTAGCCAAGGTTACAGGTATGATCCTAGATCAGGGCACATATAAGAGCAAACAATGAATGCATAAATAAATGGGTAATAAATCAATGTTTATCTCTCCCTGCCTTTCTCTAAAATCAATAAATTAAAAATGACTAGAGAGAGAAGGAGGAGAGAGAGAGAAGAGAGAGACATTGATGTGAGAGAGAAACACCAATTGGTTGCCTCTGGTACTTGACCTGATCAGGGATTGAACCCCCAACATTTTGGTGTATGGGATGATGCTCCAACCAACTGAGCCACTCAGCCAGGGCTTGAATGTAGTTTTTAAAAATATATCATTTGAATAGGCAAAACCTGGAAAGGACAACAATTCATATAACCAGATGAATGGCTATAATAAAATATAATACATAACGTATTACTGCATCACATGACAAATGTATGGTGAAAATATCGCAGGAATTAAAGAAACTAGACTCAGAAGAAAAAATTCATTTGAACATAGCTTTGAGAACATTTGACTCTGGACTGGGATTCAGATGGCATTAGGAAGTCCTTGTTAACACCAGCAGGAGTGGGGTGATGTGGTTACAGAGAAGACATTCTTTGTAAAAAAAGGAGAAGTGAGCATTCCTACTTTTGGAGGTTTATAGTGAAGCCTTTTGAGATAAAGTATTATGACATCAGCAATGGCTCCTAGAGAGACAGGTAGGTGTAAATAAATCCAGTATGACAAAAAGTTTAGGAGCATGGAGTCTAGGAGGTGGTTATGCAGGTGTTCGTTGTACTATATGTTTTCACTTTTTCGTACGTTTGAAAATTCTTATAATAAAAAGGTGGGGGGAGAGTCCATGGAGCTCATGCAGTGGCAGGGCCTGGGGACAGGCACATCTGGTCCTTGTTCTTCCCACTCATCTCTCTGCCACTTCAGCAAAGTGAGTAATTTTGTAAAGACCTGGAAGAGACACTAACTTTGGTTACTTAAAAAAAAAACTTACCCAACCGGTGTGGCTCAGTGGTTGAGTGTCCACCTATGAACTAGGAGGTCAAGGTTTGATTCCCAGTCAGGGCACATGCCCAGGTTGTAGGCTCAATCTCTCGTCGGGGGCATGCAGGAGGCAGCCAATCAATGATTCTCTCTCATCATTGATGTTTCTCTCTCTCTCTCTCTCTCTCTCTCTCTCTCTCTCTCTCTCTCTCTTTCTCTCTCCCCTTCCTCTCTGAAGTCAATAAAAATATTTTTAAAAACTATATTCAATTAATACGTTGGAAACCTCCCCAATTTTGCTTAAGCTTTTAAGTTCAACTGACAACTCTCTTTATTTTATTTATATATCTAGTCAATTTTAACAATCACTCTTAAAGGAGCTTTTCACTTGTTAGTTAAATCCCCCTCGATATCTTCAACAAATTTATACATGGAATATATTTGGTTTTATTTATAAGCATTTCAAATACCTAACAATCAGAACATTCTCAAACATTGACATATTTTAATAAGTCTAAAAAATTAAACAAAAATATAGTGCATCTCGAGTTCTCATAAACATTCCAGTATTGTTTACAAACCTAGTACAATTACAAATGTAGACAATTACTCAATTACACACTTCACATTGGGATCACGGGACTGATATATGATTCTTTCATGCCAGCTCCTCTTAAACATTACAAACACCCAGGAGGCCCAATATACACACATTGTTGCAAAACCTAATGCAAACATATTAATATTTTATTGGAATCCTCCCCAGGGATTTCTCATGGAGGAAGCAGTAAAGTTGGGTCAGCAAGTTGTTGTTTTCCCTCAGCTAGAGGTGACAACCCACAGATTTCACTGCGGACACGGCTACTCACAGATAAGTCGTGCAGGGGGCTGGAGTCTCAGGGCTCAGGGTGTCCCCTCAAGTCTCATCTGCCCAGAGTGTGTGCATCCGTATAGTTAGGTTATGTCATTTATTTATCGCCCAAAGCTATATAGATTCCCCAGCCCCGTGTGTTCTTCCTGTCTGTCAGGTCTGCAGCCCAAACAGCTATAAATGCCACCTTGCTGGAATCTGTGTTTCTCTGGCAGCTCCATGTCCAGTCAAGGGCATATGTCTGGTTGCAGGAGGCAGCCAATTGATGCTGCCCTCTCACATTGGTGTCTTTCTCTCTTTCTCTTTCTCTTTCTCTTTCTCTCTCTCTCTCTCTCTCTCTCTCTCTCTCTCTCTCTCTCTCTCTCTCTCCCCTCCGTTTCCCTTCTTTTCTCTCTAAAAAAATCAATGAACTATTCTTTAAAAAATAAAATCTATTTCAGTCCTAGCTGCTTTGTCTCAGTGTCAGTATGCGACTGAAAGGGACTGGGTTTGATTCTGGTCATGGGCACATGCCCAGGTTGCAGGCTTGATCCCAAGTTGAGGGCATGCAGGAGGCAGCCGGTCAATGATTCTCGCTCATCATTGATGTTTATATCTCTCCCTCCCTCTCCCTTCCTCTCTGAAATCAATACAAATATTTAAAAAAATAATAATAAAAATAAAAATTCTATTTCAGCCTACAAGCCTCCACTGCAGGAGAAAGCAAAGTAGACTGGCCTGAGGAAGTCTGCAACTCTTCGCACGTTTCTCTCATCCACATAACCTCACTTTTCCTCTTTAGTGACATTTCACTGATCTTTGAAGTTACATGACCTCCACCACCTCCACAGCCCGCCATGCATAAAATATTACTTCTCCTAAGATAAGTCATTCCACACCGGCATGTCTTCATTGGGAACAGGCCAGAAGTGCCCTGATTACTCCCGCTTCTTATTCTGGGGCTCACTGAGCTAAAACTCCCCAAAGCTGGTCCCAGAGAGGGAGCCGGGCCAAGCCCTCCTCCCCAAAGGGCTGAGTCCGCAGGCGCATCTGCAGCAGGTAATGCTGAAGGGATCCTGCCTGTCAGCTGGGGGCGTCCTCGGGGACGCACTCCGGTGCTGGAACAGGAAGTCGAGCAGCTGGAGGAGCTGTGGTGGGAACGTCCCCGGGGCCTGCAGCTTTTGCTCCAGTTCCTTCCTAGACAGCCTGGTTCCTTCCCTCCCTTCCCCCCGCCAGGTTCCCAGCCGCGGTCCTCCGCAGGAATGCGAGGGCAGCATGGGCTCCAGAGGCCATGGTGAGAGCAGTGTCCCGGCCCACTGTAGGGCTGGTGCGAAGGCCCCAGCGTCCTGCAGGAAATCCCATGACCAACTGTTGGTTTTCTCTCGGACTCTCCAAGACGGCCAGAGATTCTGAGGGGGCGGGAGGACCAGCGCCTGTGGGGTGGGTGCCTCACACACTTTTCTGGTCATCTGTAACTTTCCAGCACAGGTGAGGTTGCTGGGAGCAAAGCTCTAAGGGTGTGTGAATAAACAATTGTTTTTAAATGTTTTATGGTTTTGATACTCACCCAAGGTCATGCTCAGAGAAAGGAATAGAGAGAGAGAGAGAGAGAGAGAGAGAGAGGGAGAGAGAGAGAGAGGCCTCCCTCTATACACGCCCCAACTAAGGATCAAGCCAGAAACTCAGATATGTGTTCTGACCAGGAATCGAACCGGCAACCTTTTGGTGCACAGGATGATGCTCCGTCAACTGAGCCACTCTTCTAGGCCAAGGAAAATTCTATTGTCCCTTAAAGTTCCTTTAGAAGCAACAAGGAGTGGGAAATCCTTTAGTGCACACAAAACTTGGCAATGTATGTTTAGGCTTCCCAGGGGAGGGGTCACAGGTGATATTTGAAGAGCAGGGAGAGCATTCAGGTCCACATTTATTCAGCACCTACCGTGTGCGCTTAGTTCTGTGTGAGGTGCTGCTAAGATGACTAAGATGTATACATATGTCCTCAGATGTATAAAAGCTGACTGCAGGCAGGAGGTATTTATGGTGTGTGTGTGTGTGTGTGTGTGTGTGTGTGTGTGTGTAGTGTGTATGTATTCAGTCTTGACCTTTCCAGCACAAAGCTCCTAAAACCTGGGGAATTTCTGGAGTGATGGGAGTGTCTTCTGTATTTATAACGAGCCTCTTTCCACCACACCTGCGTTTATGCTAATGAGGTGACCCTGGTGGGCACTTCCTTTTGAGGGAGAGCTAGCCACTCAGAGGACTGAATTTGTTTTTCTTTTTATTGAATTTATTAGGGTGACAATGGTTACCAAAAATATACAGGCTTCAGGTGCACAATGCCACAACACATCATCTGTACACAGTATTGTGTGTTCACCACCCAAGTCACGTCTCCGTCCATCACCATTTATCCCCTCTTAACTTTTGTCAACCCCCCTCTGCAGTCACCATACTATTGTTCATGAGGTTTTCTCTCTTTTTTTCTTGTTTGCTCAGTCCCTCCATCCCCCAACACTTCCCTCCTCAGCCCCCTAAGCCCTCCCCACCAGCAGCTGTGGGTCAGCTCTCTCTTTGTGGGTCTTCAAGGATTGACACCCTTTTTCTAGCCTCCAGAGCGGGAAGCAGGGCTGAAGATGGTGCTCAATCACTTGTGGTCAGTGACTGAGCCAATCATGCTTCTGTAGTAACACTCCTCTGGGTTGCTGAACACATGGAGATGCTGGGAGGTAGTGTATCTGGAAAGGGCACGGAAACCCCTGCCCTTTGTCCCTCTTCATCTGGCCGTTCATCTGTATTCTTTCTAATCAACTGTAAGTATAGTGTCCACCTGAGTTCTGCATCGTTCTAGTCAGTCATCAAACTTGGTAGCCAGCTGGGCGGATGTGTGGGCAGCCTGGCATCCTCCCTGGCAGCTGGCAGAGGAATTGGGGGTAGGCTGGCGGGACGGAGCTCTTAGGCTGCTGGGTCTGCGCTAACGCTGAGAGGTGTCAGGACTGAAGCGCCCGGTAGGACACCTGGCTGGTGTCAGAGAATTGAGAACTGTTGTTGCAAAAACCAAACAGTATTATAAACGGGGGCTCTGATATTGGTGCTGTCACCACCGTCACCACCCTCTTTACCGTCAGGTTGAACCACGTGAAGAGGCCTTGATTGTAGGTCAAAACCAGTGGAGCCCTGGCCGGGGAGCTCAGTTGGATGGAGCGTTATCCTAATACGCCAAGGTTGCGGGTTCGATCCCTGGTCAGGCACATACAAGGATCAACCAATGAAGGTGTAAATGAGTGGAACAACAAAAGCAATCACTTCACCATGTTCGCCAAGTTCAGTTAGGAATGGACACAGCACCAAGTGCCCTGTGTGCATCCTCTCACACTCCTCCTGAGACAGACACTATTTCTCCCGGTTTACACACAAGGACACTAAGACTAGCAGAGGTTGTCGACCTAACAAATGTCCAACCTTGTAGAGAATTTTTATGAGTTTATTTGAGCCAAACTGATGATGATTGCTAGGAAGCAAAATCTCAACGGGTTGAGAAAATGGAATTTATACCATGGAATATTATGCAGCAGTAAAAAGAAGGAGGAAAAGGAGGGAGAAGGAGGAAGAGGAGGAGGAGGAGGAGGAGGAG
>PVJN01044837.1:0-17158 GCA_004026805.1 Lasiurus borealis | reverse complement strand
TTTCTCTAAAAGGTTCATGGGATTCTTATGCATTTTTTCATATGAACTTAAAACATTTCTTTACATTTTCTTCTTAGTTTATAGCAAAACAAGTATTTTTTCCACTTCATCGAAGAAGTGCTTTCCTATTTTAATGGCTGCTCTCTTCAAGCAAGTTCTTAGCTTGTGAAAGTTCTGTTGAAATTCTGACACCTTTTCAGAAACGAGAGTTTTTTTCATTTAAATTAAAGTTTATCCTTCTCAGCAATTGATATTTAATTACTTTGGTATGATCTGTTATTTTTTATACAGGAATCTTCTCCACACTAAAGGACAAACACCAGCGAGGAGTTTAGGACATTCCAGAGCACACCTTGTAAATTCCACCAGCAGTCTAGATCTTGAATGAGGTTCCACGGGGCTCCTATCTAAATTGTTCAAGGAAGTGAAAGGCCCCGTTTCTAAACTGTGATTTTTATTTTTTTGAGCAGTAGTTCTCAAAGCTTTTTACAAAAATTGTAAAGGTTAAAACTATTTTCATAATAACACTAAGACTTTATTTGCCCATTTCTTTTTTATTCATTCTCATTCATAGTAGAGTTTTTTTTTAAGGAAACAGGGTTGATTTTAATACTACTCTGAAAGCTAATAGAATGTGTTCTTCTGTATTAGTGGGCTAAATTTTTTTTTAATCTAATATGATAAATATTGATGATATATCCATAAAGACAACTTTCTTTTTAAAAAATTTTTTATTGGTTTGTAGTTTTATAACTTTATTCGATGATCAGCAGTTAGTTCTCATCCACATTAAGTATTATATATATTTTCCTTTTTCCCCCACTGACCTCTCCCAAACCGTTCCCAATCCCAGCACCACACTAACTGTTTATAAATTTTTTTCCAATATTAACAACACACACTTTTTTTCTTTTTATATTTTTATTGATTTTAGAGAGGAAGGGAGAGGGAGAAAAAAAGACAGAAACATCATTGATGAGAATCATTGACTGGCTGCCTCCTGCACGCCCCCAACTGGGGATTGAGTGCACAACCTGGGCATGTGCCCCTGACCTGAAATGAATCTGGGATCCTTCAGTCCACAGTCCAATGCTCTATGCACTGAGCCAAACCAGGGTAGGGCTGTTTACAAGTACTGAGGTAACTTGTTTGGTGAATCTTTATCCTTCTTATGTTTCTGGACAACAGTACCCAGATAGGGTCAGGAACATTCCTTAGTACTTTGGTTCAGACATTCCAGGTGTCAGTGCACACATCTGGAGTTCCCATCTACTTCATGGAAAATTTTCATGATCTCTTTGAGTGCCCAAGAGGCATACTTCTTGACACCCACTCTGTCGAGGGGCTTGTGAATGTTGATGGTGTATTTACTACCTCTTGATTGCAGAATAGCCCTCTTTTTGCCACCCTTTTAAAAAAATATATTTTATTGAATTTTTACAAAGAGGGATAAAGAGCTAGACACATCGATCAACTGCCTCTTGCACACCTCCTACTGGGGATGTGCCCGCAACCAAGGTACATGCCCTTGATCAGAATCAAACCTGGGGCCTTTCAGTTCGCAGGCCGATGCTCTTATCCATGCACTGAGCCAAAGCGGTCAGGGCTGCCACCCTTCTTCACAGGAGCCATTCTGCTGGGCACAAGTTGCAGAGTTCCCAGTAAACAAATGTCCACTCCTATAGACTGGCTGCAAACAGCAGACAGGAAAGTTCTTGTAGTACACAAGGACTTGTAGTAGACAAGTAGATAAGAGATGAGGTTGTGGGGTGCTCCTAGATATAGATGGTGCCTGGCTAAAATAATTTGTGGAAAAAGCCACCTGGAAATTAATCTAAAGTTACAATAGTCAAAATACGGATATAAGCAGTCTTGTTAACTGATCAGCAACCATGAGCAGACTAACAGTTGTGTGTCTCTCTCTCACTCTCCAGCCACTGTCATTTAATTTACAATACCTCAGAATGTTCTCCTTGTCAACAGGTATAGTAGAAGAGGCTGACATCTTGCTTTACTTGCATTTTCTTGTGCCTCTCTTCATGTTTGCCAGATCTTTTGCCAAATATTCTCCATTCATCTCTTGCTTGGCTGAAGTTCAACTGCTACTGGTTTTCCAAGGAGGTGACCTGAGTTCTAGATCCGGAGTTCACCTATTTTTCCAAAGACTGTCCCTATGGAGACTACAGAAGACAGCTTGCTTCCCACCCACCCCTCTTCCTCCAGATGGCATAATGTTGTCTGGTGAAGCCACTTTTCACAGGGTCTCTTAGCTACTAGATCTATCCCAGCAAGTCAAGTGAACAGATTAGCTGCAGTTTCTATATAGAAGGCAGAAAATCTTGTGTTCTCCTTGCTCAAGCTTCAGATAACAAAATAAAATAACCATGAACCTGAAAATGCAAACTCTGGGTAGTCCTTGCTGCCCATTAACTCAGAAGATGGGTATTCATTGAGTGCCTGCCTGTGCCCTGAATTGTCCAGATGCTGGTGATAGTTGTATGCAAGGTAGACATGGCTTTGCCAGCATGAAGTGCGTTGGTGATGCCACTGAAAAAGCAAGAGCTCCCACTGCTGACAAAACCATTTCTGTTGACCTAATTTCATGAGCTATTCTTATAAGAGAATTAATTATCTAGCAGCTGTATTATTTTTCCTTTTGATCTCGTTTTCATAGTAATCCTTTATCAGCACCATATTTTTTCTGCAAAACTGTATCTTAATGAAAGCTATATCTATATTTGATGCTACTTCAGTTTCATTCTTCTGTTTTAGACCTAGACTTAGCCTTTAAACTATTGAAGGATATCATACAAGTTCAAACTGAGGAACATTGTATCAAATCACTGGCTTGTCTTCTGCAAAAATGCTAATGTCATGAAAGACTAAAGAAGACTGGAGAAGTGTTCCAAATTAAAGGAAACACTAACAGATCATCAGAAGAGGGAGTAGGGGTAATAAATGGTGATGGAAAAAATAATTAGGACAATTATTAGGGAAATTCTTAGGACAATTAAATTGGAATATAGACTGCAGAGTAGATAAAATTGGAGTATGGACTATAGATTTATTTTATCAATGTTAAATTTTCTAAATTTGACTAATGTACTATAGTTATATGAGACAATATTCTTTTTCTTTAAAAATACACATTAAGCCCTAACCGTTTGGCTCAGTGGATAGAGTGTCAGCCTGCGGGCAGAAGGGTCCCAGGTTCCATTCTGGTTAAGGGCATGTACCTTGGTTATGGGCACATCTCCAGTAGGGGGTGTGCAGGAGGCAGCTGATAGATGTTTTTCTTTCATTGATGTTTCTAATTCTCTATCCTTCTCCCTTTCTCTCTGTAAAAAAAAAAAAAAAAGTCAAAATATATATTTTTAAAAATACACACTAAGCCCTAACTGGTTTGGCTAAGTGAATAGAGCGTCGGCCTTCGGACTGAAGGGTCCCAGGTTTCATTCCGTCAAGGGCATGTATCTTGGTTGTGGGCACATCCCCAGTGGGGAGTGTGCAGGAGGCAGCTGATCAATGTTTCTCTCATCGATGTTTCTAACTCTCTCTCTCCCTTCCTCTCTGTAAAAAATCAATAAAAATATGTTTTTAAAAAATACACACTAAAAGATCAACCAAAGGACTTGTTTTCATGCATATGAACATTGAGTATAATCAATGGACAAAGACATTAGGGGGGTGAGGGCATGTGCTGGGAGGGAAGGGGCTGCCAGGGAGAGGTCAATGTGGGAAAAAGGAGACTTATGTAATACTTTAAACCATAAAGAATTTTTTTAAAAAACACACACTAAAATTTTCAGGGGAAAGGAAACATGATGTGTGCCACCTAGGCTCAAATGGTTCAAAAAGTATAAACAATAAATATGTGTATGTGTGTGTGTGTACTATATGGGAGGGAGAAAGAAAAAAAGGTAAATCCAACAAAATGTCAAAAATTATATATCTAAGAAAAGGAATTCTTGGTTCTAGTCTTGCAATTAGAAATAAATTCATTAAAAATAGGAAAAACTCCCTAGTGATCTGTATCAATTCCCATTCCAAACATCTTTTCTAGAAGGCAATTTGGATATATGTATAAAAATCCTTAAAAAATGGGCATTGCCATTAAGCCTGAAATTCTACTTTAGACATTTTTTGCAAAGATTCAGTTGGTGAGAGTCAGTTATGTGTATAAGACCTTATCCTACTGTTATTTTGATAAATACTGAAACATTACTGGTAAATGTTCATGGTATTGTTCTGACAAAATAAGTATAGGATTTAACGCTTCCATTAAAAAGCTCACTGTAGCCAGACCGGGTATGGCTCAGTGGTTGAGCATCAACCTATGAACCAGGAGGTCACAGTGCGATTCCTGGTCAGGTCACATGCCGGGTTGCGAGCTCAGTCCCCAGTGTGGGTTGTGCAGGGACCAGCAGATCAATGCTTCTATCTCATCATTGATGTTTCTATCTCTCCCTCTCCCTTCCTCTCTCTTATATCAACAAAAACATTTTTTTTAAATGATCACTGTAGTATATATTTATTGTCATAGAAAACACTGGCCAATATATTACTATGTTGATGAAAAAGTCTCAAAACAATATCCATAATATGTTTCTACCTTTATTTAAGTGTGTACAACCCTGGCCAGGTGAATCAGTTGGATGGAGTGTTGTCCCATACATCAAAAGCTTGCTGGTTCAATTCCTGCTAAGGGCACATACCTAGGTTGGAGGTTCTGTCCCTGGTTGGTGCAGTGTTTAGGCTCAGGAAGCTCGTGTGGACAAAAAGAAGTACATACTAAACCTGACAAGCTCAAGGGAGACCTGCATGGCAGTCTTACAAACTCAGAGACCTAAAATAGCCACTTAGTGTTAACAGAACAGGTACCTGGCCCTGAATGAGTCTACCTTGGACCAGCCAGTAGCATATGGGTTCTTGACTTTGTGCAGGAAAATTTCACAACACGAGCCCAGGTGAATTTTATTTTATTTTAAATATATTTCGTTATTTCATAGAGGAAGGGAGGAGAGAGAGATAGAAACATCAATGACTTTCTCTCATCAATGATGTTTCTTCTTTAGTGTCCTGGTTTGGAGAAGATAGGCTTTATTAGATGGCTGCACACTGCTGTTTAACTATGTCAGATTTTCCTACTCTGCTTGTCCTTGCTTACTGACCTGTCTCATTAGGATGGTCTGAAATTAAAACTTCTTAACTAAAAGGGGTTCATGGGGTATGTGTGTGTGTGGGAGGGAGGGGGGGAACCCTAACTAAGGTCAATCAATCTCCACTTTAATAAAGACTGATAGCAGTCTGGCCCCTGACACCTCCGTTGTGGGTGGATGAAGGCATAGGGAAGTGCCTCGGGACAGTCTCTGAGCGCTGTTTTGCACAGCGATTCCGAAAGCACTTAAACATGCCTTTGCAAAAACAAGTAATTTCCCGCCCATAATTTACTTTTTATCCAATCCCAGCGCCCTCCCAACACCCCCCCCCCTCCAAATTTGGTTTCTCCTGCCTCCCTAAATCGGTCACCAATGGATTTCACCCTCTCTTTTGATTGTAATGTATAAAGCAGGGGGCAGAACTACCATTTTCTGGAGCATTTTCTCAATTCATTGAGGTTTTGCTTCCCGGCAATTGTCATCAGTGTGGCTCAGATACACTCACAATTCTCTGCGGGTTTGAATGTTTCTTTGTATATTTACATATATGTATTTTAAAACTTTGCCTTTGAGCTGAGGGCGACCAAACTGACCAGATAGATGCTGGTGGTGGGTGGCACGGGCCAGGAAGCACTGCAAGAAAAGTCTCAGGTAGTAAGTAGGTGGGGGAAAAGGTCAGCAGGCAGCTCACTCCACCAGACTGACCGCTGCAAAGGGGAATGGACACTGGCAGATACTGCCCTAACGGGCCTGCCTTCCCCAGCAGCTGTGCTTTCGGAATCCACTGTGCAAAACAGCAGCGCCAGAGACTGTCCGGAGGCGCTTCCCTATGCCTCCACCCACCCACAACGGAGGTGTCAAGGGCCAGACGGCTACGAGTTAGAAACAGGCCCCTGGGGGCCGGCGGGCTCCGCGAGGCGTGACTTGCCAGGGTGCCAGGAAAGGTACCGAAGGGCTATTACCTGGCCCTCTGCGCCGCGGTGAGCACGGAGCCTGGACATTTTGGAGCCACGTGAACAGCGTGGTCCAGAGGGTTCCATTAACGTCGCTCCCTCCAACTCCATCCTCAGCATTTCACCTAAGCACCCTCCTTCCCCTCACTTCTGGCCCCTCCACTCCCCCTCCTCTCCCCACCCACTCACCCCACCCCATCCCACCCCTGCTCCGGCCTCGCCCAGGTCTGGGAAGTCCAGACTACAGCCAGGCACCCGAACACTCCGGAGGTGAAGGGAGGAACCAACCTAAAGGGGGTGTGGGGCGCGCCTACCATTGGGCTGGTGAACGAGTCCAGGACCCCCACCTATGGGAGTCCGTCAGCGTGGTGACATCAGGGGCGGCGCCCCAGAACCCGCGCGATGGGCGGAGCCTCGGCGTCCAGTGGTTCGAATCCGGGCTGACCTACTGCGCCCTGTGGTCGGTTGTCTTAGTCTCTTTACCCAAATGGGAAGACCCAGGTTTTCCAACTCCTTACCAGATTTTCTAGCCACCTCCTGGATTTGGGGTACTCTTGGATATGTTCCTGCTGCTTTACTTAAGTGAATGCAACAAATGTGATGAAAAAAAAGGAGGGAGGACTTCCTGCTGGGGATGTTTTAGAGCCAGTACAAAAAGGCTCATGAAGGTCCTGAAGAAATGAGGAAGCCAGTTGTCATTCCTAAAGATCAGGAAGAGATGAGCAGAAACCGGTTTGGCTCCGTGGACTGAAAGGTCCCAGGTTAGATTCCCGTCAAGGGCATGTACCATGGTTGTAGGCACATCCCCACCAGGGGGCGTGCAGAAGGTAGCTGATCCATGTCTCTCTCTCATTGATGTTTCTCTCTACCCCTCTCCCTACTCTCTGTAAAAAAACCAATGAAATATATTTTAAAAAAAGAAGATGAAAGAAATGTTTAAAATCAATCAGTTCAACTTAATGGTAAGCGAGATGATTGCACTCAACAGATCTTTACCTGATGTTAGACTAGAAGGGTGTAAAACAAAGGTGTATCCAGATAATCTTCCTATAAGTGTGGTGATTGTTTTCTACAATGAGACCTGAGCACACTTCTGCGAACTGTCCATAGTGTTATAAATCACTCACCAAGACACATGCTAGAAGAAATTGTTCTAGTAAATGATGCCAGTGAAAGGGACTTTTTTAAAAAATATATTTTATTGATTTTTTACAGAGAGGAAGGGAGAGGGATAGAGAGTTAGAAACATCGATGAGGGAGAGACATCGATCAGCCGCCTCCTGCACGTCCCCTACTGAGGATGTGCCTGCAACCAAGATACATGCCCTTGACCGGAATCGAACCTAGGACCTTTCAGTCCACAGGCAGAGGTTCTATCCACTGAGCCAAACCGGTAAAAGGGTCTCTGTAAAAGGGACTTTTTGAAAAGACCTCTGGAGAGTTATGCGAAAAAAATTAAAAGTGCCAGTTTAGGCCGGGACCGGTTTGGCTCAGTGGATAAAGCGTCGGTCTGGGAACTGGAAGGTCCCAGGTTCGAATACAGTCGAGGGCATATACCTTGGTTGTGGGCACATCCCCAGTAGGGGGCGTGCAGGAGGCAGCTGATCGATGTCTCTTTCATCAATGTCTCTAGCTCTCTATCCCTCTCCTTTCATCTCTGCAAGAAATCAATAAAAAGATATTAAAAAATAAATAAATAAAAAATAAAACAAAGTACCAGTTCATGTAATTCCAGTGGAACAACGTTCTGGATTGATCAGAACCAGGTTAAAAGGAGCCACTGTGTCCAAAGACCAAGTGATCATGTTTTTAGATGCTCACTGTGAGTGCACAGTGGGGTGGCTGGAGCTTCTCTTAGCCAAGATCAAACAGGACAGGAAAACAGTGGTGTGTCCCATCATCGATGTGATCAGTGATGATACTTTTAAAAATATATATATTTTATTTATTTTCTACAGATAGGAAGGGAGAGGGATAGAGAGTCAAAAACATCTATCAGCTGCCTCCTGCCCACCCCCCACTGGGGATGCACCCGCAACCAAGGCACAGGCCCCTGACCAGAATCGAACCCAGGACCCTCCAGTCCACAGGCCGACCGACGCTCCATCCACTGAGCCAAACAGTTTTCAGCAGTGATGATACTTTGAGTACACGGTGGGATCTGATATGGCCTGTGGGGGATTCAATTGGAAGCTCAATTTTCACTGGGACCCCTGTTCCCCAAAGAGAAATGGACAGAAAGAAAGGTGGCCGGGCTCCTCTTGTCAGAAGGCCTACCATAGCTGGAGGCTGTTTTCAATAGACAGAGATTACTTTCAGGAGATTGGAACATACGATGCTGGAATGGATATCTGGGGAGGAGAAAACCTAGAAATTTCCTTTAGGATTTGGCAATGTGGGGCACCCTGGAGATCGTTACTTGCTCACATGTTGGACATGTGTTTCGGAAAGCTACACCTTACACATTTCTGGGAGGCACAAGAGAGATTATCAATAAAAATAACAGACACCTCACAGAAGTATGGATGGATGAATTCAAGAATTTCTTCTATATAATTTCTCCAGGTGTTACGAAGGTAGATTATGGATATATAGCATCAAGACTTGGTCTAAGAAACAAACTCCAATGCAAACCTTTCTCTTGGTACCTAGAGAATATTTATCCTGATTCGCAGATTCCACATCACTACTTCTTTTGGGAGAGATACGCAATGTGGAAACATAAGTGTCTAGATAAAATGGCTAGAAAAGAGAATGAAAAAGTTGGAATCTTTAACTGTCATGGTATGGGAGGTAATCAGGTTTTCTCTTACACTGCCAACAAAGAAATTAGGACACATGACCTTTGCTTGGATGTCTCCAAATTCAATGGCCCAGTCACAATGCTCAAATGCCACCACCTAAAAGGCAACCAACTTTGGGAGTATGATCCCATGAAATTGACCCTGCAACATATGAACAGTAACCAGTGCCTGGATAAAGTCACAGAGAAGGACAGGCAGGTGCCCAGCATCAGAGACTGCAGTGGAGCCTGGTCCCAGCAGGCTTCTCCGCAACATCACTCTTCCAGAAATATTCTGAAACCAAATTTACACAAGAAAAAAATAAGGGTTGAATGGGCTACCTCAGCATATATTTCTGCCACATTCTTACGTAGCAAAAAGGGGACAGTGCTCCCTCCTGCAGGGTGAGGGTTCTCAGCCAGTAAGACTAGACTCGCTCCTCATGCGCCACGAACCAGCCTCCTGCCACGTAGCGAGACTGTGCACACTGATGTTTACAAGGTTAAAGAGGCTTTCGTCGAGAGTCATTGTAGACTATTCCGACAGTGGAACAATCAACACCATGTGCTTCCGGAAAGCTGCACCTCCAAGGATCTGCTTGCACAGCAGTGATTTTCCCTGGACATACTGTCATGATGAAGAATTTCCAAGAGAGAACTGGTAGCAAGTATAATAAATATTGATATAAAATATATGAAAAGAACTGGAACCAAGTTCAGAATCATGAAAACATTTTTTTACCAAAAAAACCCTTTTAAACAGGGTTTAATTAAAACAGAACTATGAGAAGTACAATTTGTTATACTATCGATTTTTAAAAAAATATATTTTATTGATTTTTTACAGAGAGGAAAGGAGAGTGATAGAGAGCCAGAAACATCGATGAGAGAGAGACATCGATCAGCTGCCTCTTGCATGCCCCCTACTGGGGATGTGCCCACAACCAAGATACATGCCCTTGACCGGAATCGAACCTGGGACCTTTCAGTCCACAGGCTGACGCTCTATCCACTGAGTCAAATGGGTTTTTGGCATTTTTTTTTTGTATCAAATTTTTACATAGATTTTTATACCTTGGTGGGGAAAAACAACTTATCCCAATGATATTCATGTTGTTTTCATCTGTGATAGTCATGGATGCTTTTTTATTTCTCCTTGGGGTGCTGAAATTGAGCTGGGAAAAACTCTTTGAATGTAGTTTTAATTGCTTTTTACAATTTTTAAAATATGGTTTGTAGGCTGCTGGAATTGTAATTAATTCTTAATTGCCTTCCAAAAATGGAGATTTAAAATAATGTCTGGTCTCATTGAACAGTTAGCTCTCGGTTGCTCTTGGGCCAACTGGCTTACAAACTTTCTCACACGCACACACAGAATTCTTATCATATTTTTAACTTGATTCAACTGATTATGCTTAATTCCCAAGATTCATCTACTGTACTTACAGGTTTGTTTTCATAGCAATAAATCTTCAGTTTTTGGTTTATGATTCCACTCTACAAAAGGCCTGCAGAAGTGATTTATTATTTGGGTAGTTGGCAATGATACATTTGATGGTTTTTTGGAAAACTTTTCACTTCATACTCAGATGTGCTTCATTGTCAAGTGCATATTTAGATTAGGTTCTTGAATTGTAATGATCTGCTGCTCTAAAAAAAATAATAAAATTTGACTGAAAATGTTTAATTGGCATTTTTTTTAATGAGTTAGCCAAAGAAATGCAGCTACTCCATATTAACCCTGCACTTCTTTCATAAATTTAATTTAAATTGGTTTTCTTTTTCTGTTTTCTAGTACTGCAAAATAACCTGAATATCAATTAAAAGTTGATTATCAATTAAATTTTAATCTCATAGACAGAAAAATCTCATTGTGACATTTTTCTCTTTTTTTAAATATATTTTATTGATTTTTACAGAGAGGAAGGGAGAGGGAGAGTTAGAAACATCGATGAGAGAGAGACATTGATCAGCCGCTTCCTGCACGCCCCCTACTGGGGATGTGCCCGCAACCAAGATACATGCCCTTGACCGGAATCAAACCTGGGACCTTTCAGTCCGAAGGCCGATGCTCTATCCACTGAGACAAACCGGTTTTGGCGACATTTTTCTTGATAAGTAAAGCAATCCATTGGCAAAAGTGAAAAACAAAACAACAACAACAAAAAAGATAGTTGGAATGTTGGGAGTAAAAAAAGACTTGCTTTCGCTGAAACCGATTTGATCAGTGGATAGAGCGTCAGCCTGCAGGCTGAGAGGTTCCAGGTTCGATTCCAGTCAAGGGCACGTACCTTGGTTGTGGGCACATCCCCAGTAAGGGCGTGCAGGAGGCAGCTGATCGATGTCTTTCTCATCAATGTTTCTAACTCTCTATCCCTCTCCCTTCCTCTCTGTAAAAAAATCAATAATATATATAAATACATATATATAAAGACTTGCTTTCTACTTTTCCCACACCATTGATACTTCTGAGATGAGCTTTACTTGTGATTAAATGGGCGCTTTATTAATAAGGTATATAATATGAGGGATTTGATATGGTAAAATTGCTAACTTAATAAGGCTTATTATTGTTCTAAGTGCTCTGCTAGTATTATCATCCTTTATCCTCAATGAAGCATTACCCAGTGAAGTAGGTGCTATTTATTATTCCCATTTTACAGATAAATTGTTATATGGTGAAGTTAACTTACTCAAAGTTGCAAAGAACCAGGGTCTACCCTCTTAACTAGTATTTACTCTTGATGTAATGGGAGACTAGACTGGAAGTCTGGACACCTTATCTCTTCTATTTACCAGTTGTGTGATTTTTATGTTACAATTGCTCAACAAAGTATAGTTGAGTCTCAGTTTCTTCAAATGAAAAATGAGGGTGCTATGCCAGTCCTGTTGACCTCCCTGAGTTATTATGCACATCAACTTTTTTTAAAGGAGGATTTCCTAAGGTATAAAATACTATAGTCCTGGCTGGTGTGGCTCAATTGGTTGGGTGTTGTCCCATGCACCTGAAAGGTTGCTGGTTGGATTTCTTTTTTTCAATATACTTATTTTTTTGCCGAAGTCAGTTTGGCTCGGTGGATGGAGCATCGGCCTGCAGACTGAGAGGTCCCAGGTTCAATTCCAGTCAGGGGCATGTACCTTGGTTGCAGGCGCATCCCCAGTCAGGGGTGTGCAGGAGGCGGCTGATTGATGTTTCTCTCTCATGGATGTTTCTCACTCTGTGTTCCTCTCCCTTCCTCTCTGTGAAGTCAATAAAATATATTTAAATATATATATATTTTTTTATTTTTTTCTTTATTGATTTCAGAGAGGAAAGAAGAGGGAGATAGAAACAGCAATGATGAGAATCAATGATTGGATGCCTCCTGCATGCCCTCTACTGGGGATCCAGCCGGCAACCCAGGCATGTGCCCTTGGCCAGAATTGAACCTGGGAACCTTCAGTCCGCAGACCTCCGCTCTATCCACTGGCCAAACTGGCTGGGTGCTGGTTGGATTTCTGTCAGGTTTGTGGGCTGGCTCCCGGTGAAGGGGTGTGCAAGGGGCAGCCAATGGATGTTTCCATCTCACATGGATATTTCTCTAGGAAAAATAAACAAAAACAAGAAACTAACAAAAAGTTCAAGCAAACCTAATAGATGGAGGGAAATAGTTTTGAAGAATGTATTTCAACAAGAGTAGCCAGGGGTGCCGAAACTGGTTTGGCTCAGTGGATAGAGCAACCACCTATTCCGGTCAGGGGCATGTACCTTGGTTGCGGGCACATCCCCAGTAGGGGGCGTGCAAGAGGCAGCTGATCAATGTTTCTAACTACCCCTCTCCCTTCCTCTCTATAAAAAATCAAATATATATATATATATATGTATATATATATATATACATACATATGTATATATATATATATACATACATATATATATATATATATATACATATATATATATATATATATGTAAAATAGCCAGGGGAAATTATGCCAAATACATGAGAGGAGTGGATGGGGAAATACCAGATACAGTAATAAGCCTCTAGTAGCAGTGGATCAGTACTGCTACCATGGAGTGGGGAAGGAAATCGAGGGCGAGGAAGGTATTTCTTTAACTGGATAGCTAAACACCTAAAAACAAACAAACAAACCGGGGCAATTTATATTTGATATGCCCATATGGATCAAGGGGCAGGTTTGCAATTAAGTCAGGAATCCGGGGGGTTGAAATGTCGAGGCTACGGGGCAGAAATCCAGAAAGAGGTGTCAAGCCCTGAAATGCCTCAGCGGAGGAGACGGCCGTGCTTTGCCTGAGGGGGTGGGGGGAGGTACCCGTGGGGCGTCTGGGACGCACGCTCACGCCCAAAAGAGCCCAGGGGGTAGAGGTGACGGCATCGGTGCTACAGGCGAGCATCCTGTCACTGCGGAGCCCCGGACACACCCAGCACAGGGGCGCCACCTGCCGGCGGCACCACCCGTCCTCCCACCTCCGGGGGGCGACCGCGAGAGTCACAGCAGGCGCCAGCGGGACTTCCTGTCCCCGACTCCCCGGGCCGCCAGTGCCGAGGGTACCTTCTCCAGGGCCCAGGAGGGGCGGACGGCGGGGGCGCGTGTCTCTGCGCCCCGGAAGAAGCAAGGGGAGTGGGGTCTGGGCGACAAGGCAGGAGAAAGCCCTGTGCCGGGCGTGCGCCTAGCGACGGGGGCCAAGGCGGGTGGGGGAACAGAGCGGCGGGAAAGGCACTCGCGCCCGAAAATTCTACTACAAAGAGCCGTCCCGAACAGAAAGTCACGTGAGAGCAGAGCCGTCACGTGGCCCTGGGGGCGGGGCCTGCGGAAGGGTACGGTCCGTGAGCGAGTCCCCTCCGCCCCAGGGAAGGCTTCAGCGTCTGCCGCGGCACCCGGACTGGCGCCATTTCCTTGGATCTCCTTGCTCTCCGGAAATGGGGGCGTCCCCTTCTTCCTGGAAGGGAAAGTTGGGCCGAAGGAGAAGCAGGTGTCCGGGCACCACGCGGAAGCACGCCCCGATGCAGACGCAGGGCCTGCGGGGGTCCGAGCGTGTCCCAGATGCTATCGGCTCCGTTGTGTCCTGGGAGGGGGGACGCTGCCGCGTGGTGACGTCAGAATATGGTTTCCGGGGCAACGGGCGTTGCGGCCCGGCTGCCTCCCCAGTGATCGTGCCGTTTGCTCGCTGGTGGACTGTGGGTGGACGCCTCTTGGCCGCGTTTCCTAGTTCTGTCTGTGGTCGAGGTCCCTGCGGAGCTTTCGGGAATGGGGAGGTCCAGGGAGGTAGTACTTTGTCCATGTGCAAAACGCTCAAAAAACTAAAAAGAGTAGTCCAAAATCTCCCCACAAAGCAGACTCCAGGCAGCCCTGGCTCTTTGGCAAGTCCAACCAAACATAAGTGAAACAAAATGTCGATCTTAATCAAATACTTCCAGATATATGCATAGGGAACGGGCGACAAAAACTGAACAGCCCTAGCGGGCTTTGCTCCGTGGATAGAGCTGCCGTCTGCGGCCTGAGGGGTCCCAGGCTCTATTCCAGTTAGAGGCACATGCTGGGGTCGTGGGCTTGGTCCCCAGTGGGGGCGTGCAGGAGACAGCCAATCAGTGATTCTCAACGCTGATGTTTCTATTGCTCCCTCTCCTTTCCTCTCTGAAATCAATAAAAGTACCTTTAAACACACACACACACACACCAGTGAACACTTCAACTTTTTATGAAGCCTCCTATAGATAAGAAAACCTGACAGGAACAGCAAATTGAAGGAAAATCATATGCCAGTTTTGCTCATAAATATATAGATATTTGTAAGCAAAAAGTTAACCAAATCTAGTATTATTTAAAAAGAATGATACAATATGAGCCAGTTAGGTTGTTTTAGCATAAGAATTAAAGGTAACTGATTGCCCTAACCCATTTGGCTCAGTGGATCTCCAGAGCGTTGGCCTGCTCCAGTCCTGGTTCGGGTGCATGTGGGAGACAGCCAATCCATGTGTCTCAAAAGGATGCTTTTCTCTCTGTCTCTTCCCCTCCTTTCCACTCTCTGAAGTTCAGTGGAAAAGTTTTCTCGGGTGAGGATTAACAACAACAAAAAAGGTTATTGATTAATGGAGAAAATAGGATCATCTCAAATGTCAAGAAGTTAAATTAAATTAAATTAAATTAAATTAAATTAAATTAAAAAGGTATACACCATAGGTGCTCATGGAAAGCCGGGAGTGTAACCAAGCCCCTTGTGAATTTTTTTTACAAATTAATTTCAGAGAGTGGGAAGAGAGAAATAGAAACATCAATGATGAGAGAATCATTGATGGGCTGCCTCCTGCATGCCCCACACTGGATAGCCAAAAACCTAATCGAGCCGGCACCTTGGGCATGTGCCCTGATGGGCAATTGAACAGTGATCTTCTGGTTCATAGGTCCACACTCAACCACTGAGCCATGCTGGTTAGGCAAGCCCCTTGTGATTTTAATGCCCCTAATATTTTTAGCAGCTAGAATTAAATAATTCTTTTTTAAAAAATATATTTTATTGATTTTTTTACAGAGAGGAAGGGAGAGGGATAGAAAGTTAGAAACATCGATGAGAGAGAGACATCGATCAGCCGCCTCCTGCACGCCCCCTACTGGAGTTGTGCCCGCAAGCAAGGTACATGCCCCTGACCAGAATCGAACCTGGAACCTTTCAGTCCGCAGGCTGACGCTCTATCCACTGAGCCAAACGGGTCTCGGCAAATAAATCTTTTTAAAAATATATATTTTATTGATTTTTTACAGAGAGGAATGGAGAGGGACAGAGAGTCAGAAACATCAATGAGAGAGAAACATTGATCAGCTGCCTCCTGCACACTCCCCACTGGGAATGTGCACACAACCCCTGACCGAAACTGAACCTGGGAACTTTCAGTCCACAGGCCAATGCTCTATCCACTGAACCAAATGGGTTTCAGCTAAATAATTTAATTCTTAATCAGGCCTTTTTTCATATGTTAACAGCTTTTTCTGCTCAAGTCCTTTTGTTCTCAGGAATAAATTGTAGTTATAAATTGCTGATGTACTGTCTCTTTGTCAAACAGGAGATAATTTCAGGGTGGCCAGGAGTATTTATGAGTTTATGCTGCAGAAAGAAAGAATGTCTTCAAGGTAGCTGAGATCAGCTTCTGATGCCCAGAAACCTGATGTGAAAAAGTATTATTTGTGGCTGAAGAAACACAGACTTCTTTCTCTGTTCCCTGAAACTCTCCCTCCTTCTTTCTACCCTTTAACACTTTTCTGCTTAGTATGGAACTTTGGAGATAGTCTTTGACATTAGCCTGCCTTCTTCCTGAATAAAGCAAACTTTCCTTTTTCACCCAACACTTGTCTCTGGAATATTGGCTTTAGAACAGCGAGCAGCCCAACTTGGGTTTTTCAATAACAGGAGTTATTGAAAGGAAAATTAATCTAATAAAGGGTATCTGCAAAAAAAATTTTTTTAATCATATAACACCGTACTTAATGGTATACTTTGAAAGCTTTTTCTTTACAATGTCCTTTTTAAAAATAATTTTTGAGAGAGGGAGTGAAATGGAAACAAAGTCCATATGAGAGAGAAACATGGATCAGTTGCCTCCTTATGTACCCCAACTGTGAATCTAACTTGTAACCTGAGTATGTGTCCTGATTGGCAACCTTCTGGTACATGGGACTACGCTCAACCAACTAATCCACACCAGCTAAGGCTCATTGTTTGATTCTGTATGTAACCTGACCAGGGATCAAACCTGTAACATGGGTGTATCTGCATGATGCTCTGACCTATTGAGCATCCAGCCATGGCACTAATATATCTTAAAAAAATAAAAGACAAACTGCACATTTAGCATGTTGATACTTTAAAAATTACACACACATTCAAATGTATATTTAAAACTTTAGGAAGATGGCGGCATAGGTAAACACCTACACGGCTGCCTCGCACAACAATTTCGGAACTACAACTGAAGGACAGAACAGACATCATCCAGAACACAGGAAAGCTGGCTGAGTGGGGGTTCTGCAGCTGGAGGGAAAGAGAGGGGTTCACAGACACCCAGAGGAACTGCAAAAAGCTGAGGTACGGAGACGCGCGCGCTGGGAGAGCGGGTGCCCGAGTACCTGGCTGGCTTTCTCTGACGGGAGGGAAACCGAGACTCCCAACGGCATTGAACCCCTTATCCTACGACACTAAACCCCAGACCCAGCCGAAACTCATACGGGGGGAGTTTGGACTGTGAAAAGGGAGAAGTGCACGGAAA
>PVJN01044836.1:0-17170 GCA_004026805.1 Lasiurus borealis | reverse complement strand
GTCCATCTGTAAAAGAGTTATCTCGTCCTAATTTTCAATTTTTCACTTTTATTAATTTGTTTTAATCTAAGTGTTGGAAAAAGGGGTAGTGCATTTTAAATTGACCATATGCTTTTAAAGTGAGACAAATGTACTTGATAATGTACTTTTTATTTGATCTCAAGTTGTATAAAACCAATAAATTTGTGTTACTGTTACTACAGTAGTAATCTTATGCCCACAGTGATTCCATGTTAAATGCAAAGTAGTTTAGGCAACTGTTTTCTTAGTTACAGGAGTTTCCAGCTTCACTTTTGTGCAATAAAAACAAAAGTAGGCTACAGTCTGTGCCATGTTGATGTACAGTTTCTGAAATTGTTTTACAAGACTTTGATAATAAAACCCTTAAACCTATGTTCATGTTCCTATAAAACCGTATTTGTATTTATTTGCAAGCTGTTGAATGTATGACATTTACCTCATTCATTTTACAAATCAAGTCCTTTCCCCTACAATCTTTTTACTATACAATCCATCACTGTACTGATTAGTTACCATCAGAATTGTTAAAGTTGCTTTAATTTCTATCTAAAACAGTATTTCTTAGTATAAATTTCTCAATATTTTGGGTATAGGGATTGGGTTGAGTAAAACTAGGATAAACAAATGGTCCCTCCGGTATCTACTAAATTTATATTTTCAGTGAAATATTTGCCTTTGCTGGAATAGTGTAGCAACTCAGTGGTATGTATCTACTGTACAATACTAAATACTATATTCATTTATGAAATGAGTAGTGTTAGAGTGGCTGGGATTAAGGGGGAAATGAGACTTGGAAGTATAGCTCTTATCCAAGTCTGATAATTTTTTTAACTTTTAAAATTGAAATGCCATACAGAAAAGCAGCTTTGTTTTTACAGTTTATAGTAACTTTTTAAAGATTTTATCAAAAGGAATTTTGTCTATAGTCAAGAAGTTCTAGTAATGGCCTAATAGTCATTTTAAAACAGTTGAACACAAGTGGCATTTAAACCTACAAAAACTTTCTTAGTAGGTAATGGTTGAGCCATATGACTACCATTTTTGTAAATCAAAAAGTAAAATACTGGCAGTTTCACCTGGTTAAGTCCAGTATTAGTCTATTTCCTCACTTGGTAATCTCTGAATACAGATATACTTAACTTTCCTAAAGGGATTAAGTTTTGGGCTATAAAATAGTGCCACTGATGTAAAATGCAGTGAAGGGAATCCTTACCTACATTATTTTTCAGTGAACATTTTATGCACAATGATAAGGTTGCATAGGGATATAAGCCTTTAACACAGATAATCAGAAATCAAGTGAATACTGACTGCCTCCACACTTGAGTTTTGTTCTGTATTTAGTAGTAAATGGTTAAAAAATAAAAGTGGTTTTGTTAGAAAAAAATGTTTGTCCTATTTGCTTAAATTCTTCAGGAGTGAATGAGAGGTAGTGGCTATATGAGTCTAGTCATGAGTTTTGGTTTCATTTACCTCTTTTTAAAAAAAACATTTTGATTTTTTTTACAGAGAGGAAGGGAGAGAGATAGAGTTAGAAACATTAATTAGCTGCCTCCTGCACACCCCTATTGGGGATGTACCTGCAACCAAAGTACATGCCCTTGACTAGAATCGAACCTGTGCTTGATCCACTGAGCCAAACCAGTTAGGGCTGTATCTTTTACTTTGAATTTCCTAATTGTGATAGGAGATTGATACCTGTCTTGCATTGCAATGTAGTTGATAATTGGGGGAGATGCAGGTGTGTTTCCTGGGTCAATAAATGGAGCTTTTTAAAATTATAAGATAGTTTGGAGAAATGTTTTAAAAGAAGCACTAAAATTTCACGCAGATTAAGAGTGAGAAGGCTATATTGCTCTTCTCATTTTTGTAATGGGTTTTGAATGATAATCTTCCTGGTGGTGATTACAGTATCGGTATGTGGAAAGTAGGTATAAGTGTTAGATATTTAGGGATAAAACAAACGGCTTCTAGAACAGTACAAACTAATTTTACTTCAAGTTGCATCTTAAAACTGAGTAAAGTTGTATGGGTATCACAGAAAATATACAAGCCAACTTTTCCTCTAGCAAACAATACTTTCTTCGGTTGAGTTCTAGATTAAGTGCCTCGGCCATGTAATCAATATTTAAGTTGTGTTTACTTTGGTTAAATATGGATGTTACGGAAATGCTACCGGGACTTTCAAGAGCACCCAGAATGTCTATTCCTAAGATTATTAGCAGGTCCTTTCTAAATGAGACTTGATTCTGGAGTTGTGGATTTAGTCTATTTTACTCAGTTTTCATTTCATTGCCTTTTTCATTGTTTGTGAAATTTAGAAATTCTTTAGCAGCCTTGGTGAGTTTACCTCAGTGGATAAAATGTTGGCCTATGGGGTTCGATTCTGATCAAGAGCACAAGCCCAATTGCAAGCTCATCTCCAGTAGGGGGCATGCAGAAGGCAGCCAATTAATGATTCTCAGCATTGATGTTTCTATCTCCTCCCTCTGAAAGCAATAAAAATATATTTTTTTAAAAACCTCTTTGGCTCAGTGGATAGAGCATCGGCCTGCCAACTCAAGAGTCCCAGGTTCAATTCCGGTCGAGGGCATGTGCCTTGGTTGAGAGCACATGCCGAGTAGGGAGTGTGCAGGAGGCAGCTGATCAATGTTTCTGACTCTCCGTGTAAAAAAATTAAATGTATATAAGCAATTTCTTTAGCAAAATACATGTGAACCACGCTAAATTCATCTGTGGAATATTCTTAATACACTTAACTATTTCTAAAATATATATATACTTATTACTAACAATATAAGAATTCACAGAACATACTTTATTTTATATATTTTTATTCATTTCAGAGTGGGAAAGACAGATCATTGATTGGCTGCCTCCTCCTGCACACCCCCTACTTGGGTTAGAGCCCACAACCCAGGCATATGCCCTGACTGAGGATTAAACCTTGATCTCCTGGTTCATAGGTTGATGCTCAACCACTGAACCACACCAGCCAGGCCAAACAGCCTATCTTATAAAAGAGTAATATGCAAATTAACCATCACTGCTATACCCCCAAGCCACACCCATCAGCCAATCAAGTATGCAAATTAACCCAATCAAGATGTCTGCAGCCACACAGAGAGCAGGAGGCTTGGGTTTCTCCAGCAATGGAGGAAGCTAAACTTTGCACACCCTGGCCTGCCTTGGCCTCCACTTAAAGCTATGAAGTTTCAATTATAGAAGATAATTAAATCCCAGATCCCTGGGCATCCTCTTGGGTCACTGGAGGGTGTGGCCAGCCTGCAAATCAGCACAGGCCCCTTGCCCAGGCCACCCCATACCCCAAGGGAACCCCCACCCTGATCTGGGACACCCTTCAGGGCAAACCAGCTGGCCCCCACCCGTGCACCAGGCCTAATAATAAAAGAGTAATATGCAGATTGACCATCACTCCAACACACAAGATGGCTGACCCTATGAGGTCAAAGATGGCTACCCCCATGTGGACACAAGATGGTCACCACAAGATGGCCATCAAAGGAACGAAGTTGGGGGCAACCAGGCCTGCAGGGGAGGGCAGTTGGGGGCAGAGGACAAAGCCTGCAGGGAGGGCAGTTAGGGGTGACCAGGCCTGCAAGGGAGGGCATTTAGGGGCAATCAGGCTGGCAGGGGAGTAGTTAGGCATCAATCAGGCTGGCAGGGAAGTGGTTAGGGGGTGATCAGGCTGGCAGGCAGAAGCGATTAGGGGCAATCAGGAAGGGAGGCAGGCGAGCAGTTGGGAGCCAGCAATTCTGGATTGTGAAAGGGATGTTCCTTTAGGCCCAGTAGGATCGGGCCTAAACGGGCAGTCAGACATTCCTTGAGGGGTCCCAGATTGGAGAGGGTGCAGGCTGGGCTGAGGGACACATTCCTCCCCACCTCCCCCCTCAATGCACAAATTGTGTGCAGGCCTCTAGTCTTTTAAGTAATGTCCTTACGAACGTAATTGGGAAAGGTGCTCTTCTTCCCAGGAGCACGCCCATGCCTTTCTCATCTCCTTCCTCTTCGCTGCCCTACACACTTCACATCAGCTTCCTCACTTCCAAGTTCCATGGGCCCTTCTTTACCTCCGTAACTTGTCTCCTCTTCCTACCTGTGATTTACCAAATGTTCTCTTATACAGAATAATAATAATAATAATAATAATAATAACTGGGGAAGTGACATGTTCTCATTCTTTTCAAAACGTCACTTTGTAAAGGCTATTTCTCCAATGCACAGTCACTAAATTAGTGACCCTAAAATTTGTAACATGTCTTTAAAAAAAAAAAAAGAAAGCTAGTCCTTGGGCGCAAGCCCGGCATCAGCTGCGTCTCTGGGCGTTTGAACCGCGCTTCCTCCTTCTCTCCAGCCTCATTCAGGCGGCCCGGGAGGCGGTTCTGGAAGCGAGGTCACCGTGGCCGCCCCAGGAGAACCCCAAGTTCAGTTCAAACTTGTATTGGCCGGTGACGGGGGCACTGGGAAACCACCTTCGTGAAAGGCCACCTGACGACGGGCGGGGAGGAGCATCCTGTGTTCCACACCAGCCGAGGGCCGTCCAGTCCACCGTGTCCGGGGAGGAGTTGGGGGGCTGTGAGGCGGCTGCTGCTCCCAGGCCCAGGGGGCCATCCTCATGTTTGACGCAGCTTCGAGGGCCCCAGGAACGTGCCCAACTGGCCCGGCGACCTGGCGCGCGTGTGAGACCATCCCCATCCTCCGGTGCGGCGGCCACGTGGACGTCAAGGGCTGGAAGGGGAGGGCGGAGTCCATTGTCTCCCACCGAAAGGAGCACCTTCCGTGCTGCGACATTTCTGACCAAAGCAACTGCCACTCCGAGGAGCCCTTCCTCCTCGGGCTGGCGAGGAAACGCGCCGGAGACCCTCCCTCCCTCGGAGCTCGTGGCCACGCCTGCGGGGGCCCCTGCAGGAGGTCATGGCCCCGCAGTGTGAGCACCGCCATCCGAGGTGGATAGTTTTATGGGCCACTGTCCTGTGATGCGGTGGTGCGGCGTGTCTGCCACTGTATCGCACAGCTAAGCAGAACCTGGGCTTGGCCCTGGGGGGTGCTGAGAGGGATGGGCTTCGCAGTGCAGGTGCCAGTTAGAACACTTCGCTTTGGACCTGCACGGTTAGCTGTTTTGGAACTCAAGTTGTTTCCTTATTGGCTTTCAACGATAAGAAGGCTGCAGTCGCCTCACAACACTCAGTGGTGAAACCTTGTTTGTTACTGTCATTCCCATTCCTTTTCATTTAGAATCTGAATAAAGTTGTATTTCAAATATCTAAAAAAGAAAATAAAAAATAAAATAAAATAAAGCTAGTTAGCTAAAAAGTATGATGATCTGTGCCTAAGAAACTGTAGGTTTGGCAGTCACAAAAATGAAATGTTAAAATTTGCTTAATTATTGTTTTAGAGGACAAGCATGTAGACTTAACTTTTTTTTTTTTTTTTTTAACCAGTCAGCATTCTAAGGAGAACAAAAAGATTTGTTACAGGAATTTGATCTTAATTATAGGAGCCAGTTAACCAATTTCAAATCTGTTTATGGGCTTTTTATGATGTTGTACATTGAAGCCTGCAGGCAGTTGAGAAGGGAAGATGGATAATTAGAGGGAAGAGTAAGTTAGAACCACAAGCACAAGCTGGAACCCATAAGGATGGGCTAAAACTCAGGTCTCATTGCTTCTGACCTGGGTGGCATGGCAGAAGCCAGGATTCTGCATCATGAAGCTAAACACACATATCTGGCCCATAATTCTGAGCAGCTGGAGGAAAAGGAAAAGTAACTGTAGGCCACGCTCTACTTCTTCATCCCAAAGGGGCCAGCAGATAGCTACAAAATTTCTGCTTCACTTCTGCTCTCCAAAACTTCTACACCACCCATTTTCATTAAAGCATCCCAGCCAGTCATCAGCAGTCTTTAGTGACCAAGAATGCTATGTATGGGAGGTACAGGTAAGTGGTGGGGGTTTCTTGTTGTTTTTTATTACACAGCACTTTTTACTTTAGGCAAGTTATTTTCATCTGCAAAAGGATCAAATTCAGAAATGCTTGCCAAGTACCCTCCTTTAAAATCCTTAGAGTTTGCTTAGGTATTTGCAGGTGCTGTGGCAAAAGTGAAATTGTAACTATCATAGGTGCCATTATGAATAAAATTACTAAGATTATAATTTTAGAAGTTCATCACTACATAGTACCGTAAAGATAAAAAATACTTGAGATGACATTGAGATGACAATCTAAGATACTATTTATTGCCCCAGATTTCTGACATAAAATGCTTTGCAAAAGTAGTTTTTGCTAATTCATAGTACATAACCGATAGGGTTTTACCAAGTTTAATTTTGCATTTCATAAGTAGTGTAATATCTCCTCTGTCCTTTGTCTCTTGGGCAAGTTTCACTGTCAGGTGTCAGAAAGTTTCGTTTTCAAGAATAAAAACTTTGGTAAGGATGCGTTTTCTTAATTTTAGAAAACATGGTTAAGATACCTCTTGCTGGAGTTAACAGCAGAAGCATATTGTGTTCCATAGTAATCAAAAATTCTCTCACTCAGCCAAGACCGGTTTGGCTCAGTGGATAGAGTGTCGGCCTGCGGACTGAAAGGTCCCAGGTTCGATTCCGGTTGGGGGCATGTACCTTGCTTGCAGGCACATCTCCAGTGTGAGGTGTGCAGGAGGTGGCTGATGGATGTCTCTCTCTCATTGATGTTTCTAACTCTCTATCCCTCTCCCTTCCTCTCTATAAAAAAATCAATAAAAATATATTTAAAAAAAATTCTCTCACTCAATTATAAAGGCAGGACTTCAGAAATAAATAAAAATAAAGGCAGGACTTCAAATTCACCTAGTGTTCTGCAATTTTCTTACTCATGCTATCTATATTATATAAAAACCTAATGTGCAAATTGTCAGATCAGAAGTTCAGTCACTCACTATGATATCCGCTGACCACTGGGCAGCAAGAAATGAAGGAAGGCCCCAGCCAGCAACTGGAAGGTCAAGATAGGCTCTAATCACCGGCCAGACCTAGGGACCCTACCTGTGAATGAATTTCGTGTACGGGGCCTCTAGTTTGCAAATAAAAAGAACATAAATGAGCAAAAAGAAGCAATCCTTAGTTCAATATGAAAACATTTAGTCCAGACCTTTTTTGTCCCCTTGAAGCAGGATCAATTCTGTAGACTTAGTGAAAAATAAGAAAGGGTCACTGAAGATCATTATTCACTCTCTCCAGCAAGGTGTGGATTATCAACTGTACATGAATAACAGTATAAAAACTCATTAGTCTGAGTGGGGTTCAATACCAATTCAAAGCAGAAACAAAATTGTTTTTCAGTTTCTGTCAGCTATTAGCTTCTCTGAAATTTGTTAATTTCCAGACCATCATGTTACTAGGTTCAAATAATCAGAGCATGTTTTATGCTTACTTTTTATGAAATCTGTCAATTCTCTATGAAGCAAATTCTCGCTCAGGAATTATTTTCTTTAAGACATGAATCATACCTTCTTTTGATACTACACTGATGGCAGAAATATTGAGCTCTCCAAAATAGCCATTTAAGGTGACCATTTCATAGGCCCCCAAATTTTTATTTTCTTCAATCACAAATAGAAGACAAAGAATTTTATGGACCTATACTACAAAATCTAGATTTTCATGTGAGATTATTAAAATATATGGTGTTTTGATTTAGTTACTTGAAACACAGAATATAGCTTCATTCATTAAAAGGCACATTTTGAAAAGTTTTATGTGAAAAGTTTATTTGCATTAATAACTCCTTGTTTTCACCATTATAAGATACTGATATTTGCTTATCCTTTATGATCAAATAAAAGACATTTGGAATGGATCATCTCTTTTTACTAACCTTTATGAAAGAAAAAGTTGAGTTAAAAACAAAATCCAAGTGCAAAAGTTTCCAGTAGTCTTCCTACCTCCAGTGTACCCCAGCAAAATATTCACAGCTTTTAGGAAATTGGTAAGTTCCAAGTTGCAATTTTCCATGTTTTCCCCCCACTAAATTGTCTGTACTTGTGAAAAATCTGTAGCATAGTCCTGAAAATATAACATATTCCCAAAGAGAAAGGGAGCCTAAAAGCAACAGTGATAACTACCATTCAGTGTCTCAAACATCACAAATTACTGACAAGGTAATTCAATTTCTAAGTCACTTGATCTATAAGAATTCCCAAAATAATTGGGATCATCTTATATTTAATAAACCTAGTCTGGATTTCCAACTCTTTCCACAAAATTCAACAGACCCACATTAGGTAGTAATTGGCCTTTGAATTTTTAACTATGATTATTTTTCTTTATTATAAAATGTATTTAATAAAATGTCAACATATGCAATTATGTTATCAGCATGAAAGATGCAGCTTTAAAGATGTTTATTATAAAATTTTTCTTATGATTGATGCTTTGGATTTGTAAATAATCATCTTTTCAATAAAGGTTTTTAAACTTATTCAAATTATTTAAAATACTTGAAAATGTTTAAATTATGGTCACTCTAAAAAACCTGACAGATGCATTCTCACACATTTATCAGGATACATTTAAAAAGCATTTCTTTAGCTAAATTCTTAAATACAACATAGCATATTATGTCTGTTAAACCTTATTCTCCCTAATTTATTTTCATTCTTGGACCATCAAACCATCTTGGAATAAACATGAAAATTTTTAAGTGTGAAAATGAGTAATGCATGATTTTTTTAACACTTTGAAGAAAATTAAAACCAATAAATATTTTCTTGGACTTAAAAAAATAAACAGTAGGAATTATCAATCTTGTGTACATTTTTGGAATTTAACTTATAACAAATATATTCTGTTAGCATATAAAATGTTTTTACCTTACTTTGAAAGCATTAAATATGTAGGGAGTCCAAAATGTGAATTGTTTAAAACTTACATGAACACTAAAAACAAACAAAATAATCAGAATGATGTGCAGTTATTAGGAAGTTTACAATTTTGGAATATTTTTAAAGTGCTGAGATTTAGAAGAGGACTATACTTAAGCATGCTAGTCATATCTTATTATGAACACAAAAAAGGCTTTAAAACTGAAGTTTAGAAAAAAAAATAGAGGTTCTATGAAAGGAAGATTAGTAACAAACATTTACCATTGAAGAAAGAATTCAGGTAAAAACAAATAGCACCACAATGAATTGCACTAAGGTGCTAAAGGAGGTACCTTATTCCCTGCAGAGTGAATGCTCCTTCTGAAATGTATTGCAACATATAAATGCAATTGTTTAATGGTTACCATTTGGTTCATTCATCTACAGAAAACTGCATTCCTTTCTAGTTCATCATATTGAACAAACATTCAAAATACTGAACTATACATAAAGTTACATAGTTTACATTTTATGAAAACAAAGTTGGAAGGAATATTTATAAATGTCACCTTGAATATAAGATGACAACTGTAAAGGGCTTCATATCTCTTAAGACATTTAATTTATGTTACTGGTCCAGGAGTGTTTTAGATATAACTATAGATATAGATATAGATATATATGCATATATATTTCAACAAGAAGTGTAAAAATTTTTAAAAACAAATCACAGCACTCATAGCTGTTTTACATAAGAAGTACTTAGGGTCATTAAGGTGTCAAACTATTACACTATAATATGTATATATTTAAAAAGACTGAAAATGGCACATCAGGAAACTGATTAGAGGCCCATTTCATTATGTCATATCACTGATGTGTCAGTTCCACGAAATTCCCTTTTCTTCACTGAATGCATCTGTCCCTCTTCCTTCGCTTCCCTGTGGGGTCTCTGCACCTTCTTGCTTTCCTTGGTGAGATGGTGTCATGCTCGCGCCATTAGAGATCAGGAAAACGGCTCGGGTCTTCCTTGTAGTCGTCAGGTATAGTAAAGATGGAGCTGTCAAACTCATCATATCGGAACTCCTGAAAAGTCACAGTGGCTGTGATCGTAGGAAACACAGGAATATCTAGAGAGAATAATCAATGATAATATTGTAAAATGAAATGTAAATCTACTTATCTGAATATATGAAAGGCTAAGAGAGCATTCGACCAGTCGCTATGATGCACACTGACCACCAGGGGGCAGAATCTCAATGCAGGAGCTTCGGGTGGTGGTCAGTACACTCCCATAGCCAACCTCCTGCAGCTGGCCAGTCAGCCACCCATGGTTCCTCCCCCAGCCCCCAAGCTGGCCAGCCAACCTCCTGCAATTCCCCCTCTCCTGCGGTCCCTCCCCTCAACTGGCCAGCCAACCTCCCATGGTTCCTTCCCCTGGCTTGCCGACCAAATTCCCGTAGTCCCTCCCCACCCCCCAGACAGGGCAAGATGGCCCTGATCAGCCCCAATCATCAGCCAGGCCAAGGGACCCCAACCGTACACGAATTCATACAAGAGGCCTCTAGTAGACTAAAAATATTGTTTGAGATATCCAGACTCCTTAAATTAAAAAAAGAAACATTATTCAAGCACCAGTCCAATCCTCCCTAATATATGTTTATTATTGAATATGATGTTTTTGGGAAGGATGTAGTTATTCGTTATGTGAGAATAAACAATCTTTTCTGTCAAAGAAGAGAGTTTTGGCAGCTGCCATTTTGGCTCTGATGAGGGGCTGCCTTTTGAAAACAGCAATGGACAATCCCTTCCTTTAAATTAGCCAACTGCACAAGAGTGTGAGCCTAAGCTCTTCCAATCAAAAATGAGGAAAAGATGATGAGCACCAGGCATGGGAGCCCGAGCAGACCACCACTCAGTGTGCATATGCTCCCAGACCATGTGAATGAGCACTCCCCTACAGGAGTAAAGATATTTGCATTGCAGCCTTGCTCCAGAGGTGTGTTTTGTGTTTTACCAAAACCCCTGATTTTGGAGACTTGCCTTATATTTAAGTAAGAAGAGAAACCTACAAAAGCATAAAAAAATTCAAGTTTCAATTGCTTCCCAATCTTATATATAATGCCAGAGTCTTTTTTCTTCTCTCCCTTCAGGCAAAAGGACATCTAGCTATATTTGTAATTTCTGAAACCTGATATATATATAATTAAGACTCTTAACTAATTTATTTTGATTCTAAAACAAAATACATGAGATTATGGTATCGAGGAAAAACCAAAATGGTGGAATAGGTGAACACCTAAACTGCTGCCTCACACAACAATTTCAAAACTACACCTAAAAGACAGAACGGACATTATCCAAAATCACAGGAGAGCTGGCTGAGTAGAAATTCTATAATTAGAAGAAAAGAGAAAAGCACACTGAGACTCAGAGGAGCTGCAAAAGGCTGAGCTACGGAGATACACACATGGAGAGAACTGACTGCTGAGTGTGTTGCTTGCTTTCTCTAGTGCTGAACTCCAGTTCCAACTGCACTGAACCCCAGTTTCGGGTGAGACTCTGGGGAGCAAGACTCATAACGGTCCCCGGAGCGCACAAAAACTCAGGGGAGCTGCAAAAGGCAGATGTCTGGAGGCGCATGTGGGAGTGCGCACAGAGAGGACTGCAGCAATTACCAAGGGACACTGAGACCCAGGGGCTGTATAGGGCAGGGCTAACAGGAAGCCAAGGCTGTCTACTCAGCCCTGAGACTCTGCCCCATCCAAGCCAAGTACAGAAGTTTTTGCAATTTTACATATCTTGTCGCATAAGGCTATCTCTAGCACAGAGATTCTCCTGGTGTAGACACAGCTGATCCTCACAGCCAATTGGCTTGGAGGTCAATTCCCCTCAGTGACACCAACAACAATCAAGACTTAACTACAACAGGCTGTATACACAGTCCAAAAGGGTGAAGCAAGCGTGTCCACCTCAGGTAACTAGGGAGGTAGAGCTACTGATCCATATAGGACACCTAGCACACAAAACTACTCTACCAACTCAGGGAAGCAGTAAAAACGTGGAGACAAAGAAAGAGATCACACATACAAAAAGAAATGTAGGAAAACAAATAATTGGATATAGAGTTCAAAACCATAGTTATAAAGTTTTCAAGAATTTCCTAGAATACACCAATAAATTTAGCGAGAGCCAAGAGGAGATAAAAAAGAATCTACTACAAACATACATTGACTAAAATAAAAAATATTATACAGATACCTAACAGCAGACTAGAGGAATGCAAGAATCAATTCAATGATTTGAAATACAAAGAAACAGAAAACACTCAACCAGCTAAGCAAAAAGAAAAATAATCCAAAAATCTGAATAGTGTAAGAAGCCTCTGAATAGTGTAAGGACAACTTTAAGCATACCAACATCAGAATTATGCAGGTGCCAAAAGAAGAGAGAGAATAAGATACTGGAAAGCTACTTGAACAAATAATGACTGAAAACTTCCCCCACCTGGTGAAAGAAATAGACTTACAAGTCCAGGAAGCACACAGAACCCCAAACAAAAGGAATCCAAAGAGGACCACACCAATCCAAAGAGGACCACACCAAGAACAAAAGGAATCCAAAGAGGGCCACACCAGAACCACATCATAATTAAAATGGCAAGAGTAAAAGACAAAGAGAGAATATTAAAAGCAGGAAGAGAAAAATAGTTAATTACCTACAAGGGAGTACCCATTCAATTGTCAGCTGACTTCTCAACAGAAACTATGCAGGCCAGAGGGGAGAGGCAAGAAATATTCAAAGTGATGAGTAGTAAGAACTTATAACCAAGATTACTCTAGCCAGCAAAGCTATCATTCAAAATTGAAGATCCGATAAAGAGCTTCACAGATAAGAAAAAACTAAAAAAGTCCATCAACACCAAACCAGTATTATATAAAACTAGAGGCCCGGTGCACAAAATTCATGCACTGCACCCGGGGTGAGAGGGGTTGTCTTTCAGCCCAGCCTGCTCCCTCTTCAATCTGGGACCCACAGGTAGGATCAGGCCTAAATGGGCAGTCAGACATTCCTCTCACAATCTGGGGCTGCTGGCTCCCAACTGCTCATCTGCCTGCCTTTCTGATTGCCCCTAACTGCTTCTGCCTGCCAGCCTGATCACCCCCTAACTACTCCCCTGCCAGCCAGCTTGATGCCTAACTGCTCCCCTGCCAGCCTGTTTGCCTCTAACTGTCCTCCTCTGTGGGCCAGATCACCCCTCCCTTCCCCTGCAGGCTTGATCACCCCTAACTGCCCTCCGTTGCAGGCCTGGTCCTTACCAACTGCCCTCACCTGCTGGCCTGATCGCCCACAACTGTCCTCCCTTGCAGGCCTGTTCCCTGCCAACTGCCCTCCACTGCTGGCCAATTTGTGGTGGCCATCTTGTAACCACATGAGGGCAGTCATTTTGTGTGTTGGAGTGATGGTCAATCTGCATATTACTTTTTTATTAGATAGGACAGAGGCCTACTGCACAGTGGGGGCCAGGTGGTTTGCCCTGAAGGGTGTCCTGGATCAGGGTGTGTATTCCCTTGGGGTGTGGGATGAACTGGGCAAGGGGCCTGTGGTGGTTTGCAGACCAGCCATGCCCCCTGGCAACCCAAGCTGAGGCCCTGGTATCTGGGATTTATTTTATCTACTACAATTGAAATTTTATAGCCTGTAATGGAGCCAAGCCTTCTGTTTACACAGCCATTGAAACTTTGTTGCCTTAAGCAAAGGCCAGGGCCAACCAGGGTTTGGGGAAAGCTTGACTTCCTCCATTGCCAGGGACAACCCAAGCCTCCCTCCTGCTCTCTCTGTAGCCGTAGCCATCTTGGTTGGGTTAATTTGCATACTTGCTGATTTGCTGGTCCGTGTGGCTGGTGGGTGTAGTGGAGGTATGGTCAATTTGCATATCACTCTTTTTATTAGATAGGATGATAAAAGGTATTATTGTAGAAGAGGAAGAAGAAGAAAATGTAAAGATAAAAATTATGAACAACAAATACGTATCTATCAACAAGTGAATATAAAAATCAAGTGAATTAAAAATCTGATGAAGAGAATAAACTGGTGAATATAATAGAATCAGGAGAATAGAAAGGGAGTGGAATGACAATCCTCAGGGGGAAAGGAATGTGGGGGTGTGGAGAGAGACTGGACAAAAATCCTATACCTATGGATGAGGACAATGGTGGGGGGGAGGTAAGGGGAAAAGGTGGGGTGGGGTATGGGGGGGGGAGAGGAACACTTGTAACAACCTGAACAATAAAGATTTATTAAATTGAAAGGAAGGAAGGAAGGAAGGAAGGAAGGAAGGAAGGAAGGAAGGAAGGAAGGAAGGAAGGAAGGAAGAAAAGAAAATACATGAGCCAGTGGTCCTCAGTGGTTAACAATTGTTGGCCCACAGATTGAAAGGTCATGGGTTCAATTCCCAGTGAAGAATGTATCTGGGTTAAGGTTAGATCCCAGACCCTGGCTGGGGCATCTGAGGGAGACAACCAATCAAAATCTCTCTCTCACATTGGTATCTCTCTCCCTTCCTACTCTCTACAAACTAATGGGAAAAAATATCCTTGGGTGAGGATTAACAAAACAAACAAACAACCAAACAAAAAACTTAAACATAATTAACATAAAGATTACATTAAAAAATCAGCATAAGGATTACAGTTTTCTGTTATTTCTGGGAGGGGGAAGTGGAAATCATTCACTTTTGCCTACTATGTGCAGATGCTGGTCTATCTAATTCCAGGCATCAGCAAAGTAAAGCCCAATGACTGGCTCTTTTTGTAAGACTTGTGAGCTAAAAAACAATTTTCTATATTTAAATGGTTAAATAAAACAAACAGAAAGTAAAAATATTTCTGCCGATAGAATTACAGAAAATTCAAACTTCAGTGCCACTTAAGTTTTTTTGGAACATAGGATGCCATTCATTTATGTTCTATGGCTGCTTTCGTTCTCCAACAAGTTGAGCAGTTGTGATAGAAACTATATGTATAGCCCAAAATGTCTAAATATTTGCTATCTTCCAGAAAAACTTTTAGTTATTGAATATGCAACTGTACATGAGAAAAACACGATGCATTTACAGAGATTACATTCTGGTTGGGAGACAGAGATAGCAGAGTAGTAACATGCTTTGGCTTAAGTTTTAGCACATGAAATGTAGCATTACAAGAGTAAAAGGAGAATAGCCAGAGACACCAGCAGAAAACCAAAACAGAATGCTAAAAAAGTCAGAGGAAATTTTAAGAAAAACTATCATTCAATCAAAAATAGTTAAATCTTGGAGACATTTAAAAAGAGCAACAGAAAAGTATCCACTACATTTAACATAATAATATGAATAGCAATAATAAGCACAGTAAAGAGTGGTTTCAGTAATATTAAATGAAGTAAGAAAAATAGATCTGAGGAATTATATCAAGGCTATATTCACTATTTGTTTATTTTTCTCCCCCACGAGAATGTAAACAGCTAGAGGGCAGGAACTTTTACTCTCAACAAGAAAAGCATCTGGCAAGTAACAAGTATTGATTAAATATCGGATGTCTGAATTGATGGATGGTACTGAAGACTCTCCTGAACAAAGCCTAAAGTCAGTAGAGAAAGTAAACTTGTCCTGAAGCTTAAATTAATGCTAAATCCAAGACTAAAATCCTAGAGAAACTTCTAAGTCTCTTGTTTCCAGTTTTCTGATGTAGTTAAGAAGATAAATATGAGATTTTACTATTCTTAAAGAACATTAAGATAAAATTAAGTTTAAATATTTGAAAATAACCCTAGCTGGTTTGGCTCAGTGGATAGAACATCGGCCCATAAACTGAAGGGTCCTGGGTTTGATTCCAGTAAAGGGCACATGCCTCAGTTGCAGACTCCATCCCCAGCCCTTTCAGGGCATGTGCTAAAAGCAACCAATCGATGTCTCTTTTACATCGATGTTTCTCTCTGTCTTCTCCCTCCCTTCCATTATCTCTAAGAATAATCAATGGAAAAATATCCTTGGGTAAGGATTACCAAAAAATAAATATTTGAAAATAGAATGTATGATTATTACTTTATCTGTAAATGTGACTCCAGAAACATTCCCACTGTTCAGAAACTCAGTCTCCCTATTTCACTTTGCACACATTATCAAAGTACATCATAAATTCACCCACACCTTCTTGTATGAAGTATTTGCATATTCTGTACATTTAATTTAAATGAAGTAGAATTAAGCCCAACCAGCATGACTCAGTGATTGAGAATCAACCTATGAATCAGGAGGCCACAGTTCAATTACCGGTCAAGGTACATAACTGGTTGCTGACTCAAATCCCAGAGTGGGGCACGCAGGAGGCAGCTGATAAATGATTCTCTCTAATCATTGATGTTTCTAGCTCTCTCTCTCCCTCTCCCGTACTCTCTAAAATAAACAAAAATATATTTTCATTAAAAAAAAAGAAAGAAATCTAATAGAATTAGAACTATCATCGGGCATTTTATATATGACAAAGGATAACTATAAAAGCATGTAATTACAGAAAACCTTTAAAAATTTTCAGCAAAACTTAGAAATCCGCTTTTGTTCAAAGCATATTTTTACTAAACGTTAGTAAACAATACCATATTTCTAGTAGACACAGAAATTATAGGCAATTTTTCTCTTACCTAGTTTTACAGGAAAGCCTGGAGGAAGCTTCATTTGAACAAATTCTCTAAGCTTGTTAAAGTGCTTGAAGGGAGCTATCACTTCCAAAACATTCAATATTCTGAGAAAGGGAAAAAAAAAGTTTTTATTTTTAAAATGGATTTCTTTGTCTTTACATTGTTTTATAAACTTAAGGATGAGGAAATGATACTTCCTTCCTCTTGAATTTTTTATTTTTATTATTCTTTTTACCATTACAGAGTTTATAACTTTCACATGTTACAGTGCAAGTATAACTCCCAATTGTTTGATTTTAGGTCCACACATAAATGGATTCAAGGCTTCTTCTTCCTAAAGTTTATACATTCCTGAATTCTTTAATTCGCTTTACTATTTAGGTGTGTTTAAATTTCACTGCTGGAAAAAAAATATGGTGGCAGAATAGATAACACATGTCCCGAGCCTTGTCCCTGAGCAGACAGAGAGAACAGCTGACGGTCACACTGGAAGTATTTGTTACTGAGTTAAGAGACAATTATCCTTCAGGAGTAGGTGGGGGACTACTGGACAGGGCTAACCTGACCGAGCAGCCCCACTGCCGAGGAGGGGTATTTTTCTCCCGGAGCAAC
>PVJN01044835.1:0-17159 GCA_004026805.1 Lasiurus borealis | reverse complement strand
GGGGTAGGGAGGAGTCTGAATTGTCAGAAAAAGGGAGGAGTGCACAGAAACTTAGGGGATCTGTGAAAGGCAGAGGTCTGGAGGAGCACACACCAGTCCAAAGAGAGGACTGATTGCTAATTGTGCAGTTGGCTTTCTCTAGCAGGAGGAAGACAGAACCTCCCAACTGCACTGAACTCCAGTTCCGACTACAGTGAACTCCAATTTCAGATGAGACCCTTGAGGTCCAGACTCACATGGGTCCCTGGAGTGCACGGAAACTCAAGGGAGCTATGAAAGGCAGAGGTCTGGAAGTTCACAAGTGCGAGTGCATGCAGAAAGGGCTGCAGCAGTTACCGAGGGACACTGAACCCAGGGGCCCTGTAGGGCAGGGCTGTTGGGAAGCCAAGGCTGTCTGCTTAGCCCTGAGACTCTGCCCCATCCAAGCTGAACACAGAGGCTTTTGAAATTTTGAAAATATTGTATCATAAGGCTGACTCCAACACATACGTTCTCCTGGTGTAGACACAGGCGATCTTCACAGTCAATTGGCTTAGAGATCAATTCTCCCCAGTAATACAAAAAACAATCAAGACTTGGCTACAACAAGGCTGTACACACCGTTCACAAAGGGGTGCACCAAGAAAGTCCACCTCAGGTAACTGGGGAGGTGGAGCTATTGGGCCATAAAGGACACCTAGCACACAAAGCTACTCTACCAACTCAGGGAAATTGCGAAATGCAGAGACAAAGGAATAGATCACAGATGAAAGAAATGGAGGCAAATAATTACTGGATATAGAACTCAAAGCCATAGTTATAAGTTTTTTTTCAATAATTTCCTAAAAAAGATTGATAAATTTAGCAAGACCCAAGACGAGATGAAAAAGAACTAACTAAAAATTAAACATACACTGACTTAAATAAAAAAATATTATACAGGGACTTAACATCAGACTAGAAGAATTCAAGTATCAAGTTAAAGATTTGAAATACAAAGAAGCAGAAAACACTCAACTAAAAATGCAAAAATAAAAAAGAATCCAAAAATTTGAAGATAGTGTAAGGAGCTTCTGGGACAAATTCAAGTGTACCAATATCAGAATTATGGGAGTGCCAGAAGAAGAGAGAGAGCAAGATACTAAATACCTATTTGAAGAAATAATGACTGAAAACTTTCCCCACCTGGTGAAAGAAATAGACTTACAAGTCCAGGAAGTGCAGAGAACCCCAAACAAAAGGAATCCAAAAAGGACCACACCAAGACACATCATAATTAAAATGCCAAGAGCAAAAGATAGAGAATATTAAAAGAGCAAGATAAAATCAGTTAATTACCTACAAGAGAGCACCTATAGGATTGTCAGCTGATTTCTCAACAGAAACTATGTAGGACAGATAGGAGGGGCAAGAAATATTCAAAGTGATGAATAGCAAGAACCTACAACCAAGATTGCTCTACCCAGCAAAGCGATCATTTAGAATTGAAGGCCCGATAAAGAGCTTCACAGATAAGAAAAATCTAAAGGATTTCATCACCACCAAACCAGTATTGTATGAAATGCTGAGAGGTACTTATTAAGAAGAGGAAGAAGAAGAAAAAGGTAAAGATAAAAAGTATGAACAGCAGCCGAAACCGGTTTGGCTCAGTGGATAAGTGTCAGCCTGTAGACTGAAAGGTCCCAGGTTCAATTCCAGTCAAGGGCATGTACCTTGGTTGTGGGCACATCCCCAGTAGGAGGCTGATCGGTGTCTCTCTCTCATCAATGTTTCTACCTCTCAATCCCTCTCCCTCCCTCTCTGTAAAAAATCAATAAAATATATTAAACACACACACACACACACACACACAATTATGAACAGCAAATACATATCTATCAACAAGTGAATTAAAAATCTGATGAACAGAATAGACTGGTGAATTTAATAAAATCAGGGGCATAGAAAGGGAGTGGACTGACAATTCTCATGGGAAAGGGGTGAGGGGTGTGCAGGGAGAGACTGGATAAAAAATCTTATATCTATGGATGAGGACAATGGGGAGGGAAGATAAGGGCAGTGGGAGGGGTGGGAACTGGGTAGAGGGGAGCTATGGGGGAAAAAAAGAGGAACAATTGTAATAATCTAAACAATAAAAATTTATTAAACTAAACAAAAGAAAACAGAGAGAGACCATGGCCTTTGGAGAAGACATCTGCAGTGTGTCATTATTTTTAGTACTTGTTTTCTCAGGAGCGGAGGTCATGTGTATGCAGTGATTACTCTGTCACCATCTGGGTCCAGATTTAAGGTAGCATTGGGCCATCACAAAGTAATCAGACACTTTCTTCCTCAGGTATCTGTGTTGAGGAAATTTTCTCTGATGACTAAACTATGAATAAATTAAATACAGACTCAGCGTCTTGAACTGAAATCATGAAAGAAAAAAGTCTGTCAGTTATTGACTATCTACTGAATGCCAGGTTATCCCTGCAGCTCCCTTTCACTTAATGTAAATAATAATCCCATAGGTGGACGTCATCATCCCCATTTTAAAAATCTGGAAACAATAGCATCCAAGTGATTAAGCATTTGGGTAGGAGCTGCACTACCAGAGGCTAATATTAGATCTCAGGTTTGTTGGCTTCAAAGCTCTTTCCACGCTACCTAAAATATTCATGCACCAAATGAAAGCTTCTCTTTTTTCACCCAGATTGTTTCTTAAATTTGTAGCTCTGCTTTCAATATATGGTTTCTTGAAATGTAATGATGTGATTATACTTCTGGTTATTACTCCCCAACATTATTTTAAAAGAAATTGACATGTGAAGCTGAAAGGATAATAGCAGGGTGAGCCATAAACGCAGGTCAACCTTTCTAACATGGGCTTGGTAATGTCTGACTTAATCAGAACTGTTTTTAGAAGTCGGTTCCCCATGCCAGGATAGGAGTTATAAGCACAGATACCCACAGAGGTTGAATAATTAAACATAAATAAGAGCCTCAAAGTGGTTGGTGGCAAGTGGTCAGTGATGGGTTTGGGGGGCTGGGTTTCCTAGAACACACATGCCAAGCAAGAGTAGGGGTCTTGATTCCATTAGGATGATTTCTGAGTCCCAACAGCAAGACCATGGACAGCTCCAACTGGCTCTTTAGAAAAGACCCAGTGAAGGAATGTTTGCAAAGATATGGGCAGACAAATCCATCTCCCAAAGTCACTCTCTCTCTTCTCTTCAATTTCCTGATGGTGCTCCCCATTTGAAATTTGGAGAGGCATCAGAATAGTAGCATTGGGAGTCAAAAAAAAGTTCAAAAATTGGCCAAAATCTGCAGAGATAGTCACTTACACATTGCTCAGTATTTAAAGAGATTGCTGAAGTTGATTTTTGGAGGAGAAAAATTAGCCATAACACAAGGAACTGGCCTATTGGGCTTGTTTTCTCTGAGGTGGTTGGTTATCAGACTTAATGGTGGATAATTTTAAATATAATGTTTTTAAAGGTGATAAAAATAAAAGAATGAGGGAACTTGTTGACTGATTACCTAAAATATCTCTATTTACTCTGGTTACTTGTAAAGAATAGTCTTTCCCTTTTATATGTCGGAGGCTGGTGTCCTGATAGCATCCCAAGGTCTTAAAACTTACCAGTGGCTACCATGTGTTGTAGTTATAGACTACAGGAAGGGTGTGGTTATAGACTCTACTAAGAATGTCATTGTAGACTATAGGAGGGTTTACATATCACTCAGTATTTGTTGTTGTTGTTTTCTTATAGAATTCTTCAGATCTATATATTTGAAAGCATCAACTGCAGTTTTCAAACAGACATAATCAGGAAATATTATTTTCCCCCACCTTATTTATCCTTTTCTTCCTTTTTATCTCTACTTCTTCATATCTAGAAGCGACATCAGTATCATAGCTAACAGTATTGAATATCTGCCATGTGCCAGGCAGTGGACTAAGTTCTTAAATGAATTATTTTACCTTAATACTGATAATAATCATAGGAGGCGAGAGAGCATAGTTTCTCTCTTTTTTTTCAAATGAAGAAACTGAGGCCCAGAGAGATGAAGTAATTTGCCCAAAGAAGCTAAATTATTTAGAACTTGGCAGAGGTAAAATTCTAACTTAGGCAGTCTGCAGCAGAGTCCTCATTTAACCTCTAAATTTCACACCTTTTTTAACTGTCGAACATAGCAACTCCACTCAGAAAACAGTAGATAACCTTGGAGATAAAAGACTAGTCAATGCTCTCTCCTCCTGTTACCAATTTCTTTCAGCATCTTTAAAAGCACTGGGTTAACAAGTCTAGAGTGTGAGCAAAGAAAAGTCTAATGCATGCTATTTTTTGTTGTAGGATTCAGTTGCTTACACATAATTCATTTGTAAATTGATACTAATGAAGTTGGTCTTGAAATATTGTATACAGCCCAAATTAGGAGTTTGGCACCAAATCCCCTTTTGGATCACAAATCATTTACTCTTGCCAAATTAGAGTCTAGAGTAATTTACCATAAGATGGGCTTTTAACCCTAAAATCTAGATGTACTTAGCAGTTTGCTATGAAAGCACATACGCATCTAGAAGCAGCTCTTATTAAGGAATGCTATCAGGGCAAACACATGACTTGACTGTTTGTTTACCCCTTACCCCCCCCCAATATTATTAATTCCACCTTGTAATAAAGGAAAATGAACAGAAAACATTTAGTATTAATTCATTAGGACTCGTTTATTTCCACCAGTGACTTCTTCGAGAACATTGGTTCAATTCATTTTACCATGTTTAGTCTCTGATGAAGGAAATATATGTCTCATAATTAACAGAGATATTTTTTGAATAGAAAAATATTGTTTTGTCTTTTATTGGAAATTAAAAAGAACACATGGTGGCTACTGAATATAATTTTCTAAATGCAATATAGATTTTTTATTTCCAACATGTGTCTCTATCTCCTGATATAGATTTTGGCTTATGGCAACTCACTATCAGGCTTCCAGCTGTCAGAATGGACAATTCATTGGCTCCTAAATAGGAACACTGAAACTGTTGCATTGTCATCACTGTTTCAAGCAAAGAGCATCCATTTTCTAAGCAGATGTTTTTTGAGGATTTGCCTACTGCACACAAATGAAATTGCACTTTGTTTTGTTGGATATGGTTGTTGCCATTGTGTTTAAAAGATACATAGATGCTTTGTTTGACATTAATATTGCATATTTGTCTGTCTATCTTGTCAATAAGATAAAGCTTGTTTAATCTTGCTTTCTATTTATTTGTTTATATGGGGTTAACCAAATTTGAGATTATGTGAACAGCCCTTATTATTGAATGAGGAAGTTGGCTTTCATTATATGGGCTAGATCTCGTTTAAAATACTATGATTCATATATATACTGAGTGGCCATATTATTATGATCTCTGAATGATTTCTGAATCATTTCCCCTAACCCATCCTGCATTGCCTGGCCTGTCTGCTAGTAGAACTCTTGGTTAAGGAGATAATTTGCATATTAGCCTTTTATTATATAGAACATATAATGAGTAGCCAGATTATTATGCATTCAGAGATCATAACAATCTGACCACTCAGTGAGTGTGTGTGTGTGTGTATGGACATATATGCATATGTATGCATATATATTTATTTATGCATATATACATATCCTACCCAATAAAATAATATGCAAATTGACTATACCTCCACTATGCCCATAAGCCACGCCCACAAGCCAATCAGGAGCAAGTATGCAAATTAACCAAACCAAGATGGCTACAGCCACAGAGAGAGCAGGAAGGAGGCTTGCATTGCCCCAGTGATGGAGGAAGCCAAGCTTTCCACACATCTTGGCCAGCCCAGGCCTCTGCTTAAGGCTACAAAGTTTCAATTATAGAAGTTAAATAAATTCCAACAGAAATGACTGGGCCCCAGAGGAAGCAGATGGCTTAACTCTGCTCTAGGCTACAAAGTTTTAATTATAGAAGATAAATAAATCCCAGATACCAGGGCCTCCACTTGGGTCACCAGGGGGCATGGCCAGCCTGCAAACCACCACAGGTCCCTTGCCCAGGCCACCTCATGCTCCAAGGGAATCCCAAACCTGATCTGGGACACCCTTCAGGGAAAACCAGCTGGCCTCCACCCATGCACCAGGCCTCTATTCTATCTAATAAAAGAGTAATATGCATATTGACCATCACTCCAACACCCAAGATGACTGCCCCCATGTGGACACAAGGTAGCTACTACAAGATAGCCAGCAGGGGAGGCAGTTGGGAGGGACCAGGCTTGTAAGGTAAGGTAGTTGTGGGCGATCAGGCCAGCAGGGAAGGGCAGTTGGGAGGGACCAGGCCTGCAATGGAGGGAAATTGGGGGTGATTGGGCCTGCAGGGAAGGGAAGTTGCGGGGGACACAGGCCTGCAGGGGAAAGCAGTTGTAGAGAACCAGGCCTGCAGGGGAGGGAAGTTAGGGATGACCAGACCCACAGGAGAGGGAAGTTAGGGACAAACAGTCAGGCAGGGGTTTAGTTAGGCATTACTCAGGCTGACAGGAGAGTGATTGGGGGGGTGATGAAGCTGGCAGGCCGAATAAGTTAGGGGCAATCAGGAAGGCAGGCAGGTGAGCAGTTGGGAGCCAGCAGTCTTGGATCCCAGGATCGGGCCTAAACCGGCAGTCGGACATCCCTCGAGGGGATTGGAGAGGGTGCAGGCTGGGCTGAAGGACACCACCCTTCCCCCTCTTGCACGCATGAATTTCATCCACCAGGCCTCGTGTGTGCATGTGTGTGTGTGCGTGTGTGTGTGTGTGTATGTGTGTGTGTGTGTAATTTTTATTGTTTTTAAAGTGGGATGGAGAGGGAGAGAGAGATAGAAACATCAATGATAAGAGAAAAATCATTGATTGGGTGTGTCTTGCATACCCTCTACTGGGGATTGAACCTGTAACCTGGGGATGTGTCCTAACTGGGAATGGAGGTGTGACCTGGTTCATAGATCAAGGCTCATCCACTGAGCCATACCCAGCTAAGCATATGATTATCTTGTATCAAGACTGAATTCAATGGATTTCTACATGAATTTGGACAAATGATGCTATTCACTTCCAAAAGGTCTTCCTGTATTGAAGAGATCCTGAGGTGATCCCCTAAACATAATCAGAGTTCTTAATTTGAGATTCATGGAACAGAGACCAGGGGATGAGCTTTAGGAGACCCACCAACCTTCAAATGTATGCAAAATGCTGCAGGTGTGGACATATTTCACAAATAGTACCACATTAATAAAAGGGTTTATGATCCAGAAGATTACTAATCAATGATTTTAGATAATTCTTCTAAATAATGGGATCTGGCAATAATATATGATTTGATGCATATTTACAATATATTCACTTACTTGGGTAGGTGTTCAGCCATTGCACACCTCATGATATAAAAGAAAATGAAGAGGACTTAACTAAATCCCAAAGAAATACTGATTCTGTGCTAAAGTTTGTTCTGGGATTTCGGAGTCTCAGATGAGAAACCCACTCATGTTAAGTTTGGTTATTTTCCTTATTTGTAGCCAGTATTCAATTATTTAAATAGAACATATGGATTTCCAGGTATCTTATTGTCTTTTTCCTTCTTTGGATTCCATTTGTTATATTTTTCACCTAAACAAGGGAAAAAATGGAATTGGAGGTCTTAAATCTCAAAGCATCTTAAAGTTACATTTTTGTGTCTCAGGAGTGCTTGATACTTAGAAACTAGGTTATTTGGTGTCCATGCTTGACTTCAGAGGTTTTAAGACTCACCTTCCACCCTACAGAGATTTAGAAAATTGCCACCAACACTCAAAAGTTATTCACAGGTTTATTTCTGAATCATTTCCCCTAACCCATCCTGCAAACTACCTTTAGCCTGTTTCCAATTAACCTGGCCGCTGAATTTATTAATGATTGTGCCCATTGTGAGTCCATCTAACCTCCTGGCTTGATTCTCCTCAAGAGATCTTTTGCTCCTGTAGATTCAAATTCTTTGGGGAACATCCCCTCCCCATCTTACCCACTCTATCTCTAGTATCTTCTATCTCCCAGGAACCTCTCTGCACCCTGAATTTCTATCAAGTCAAGCAACTACCACAATTAGCCCTTGATCGCAGATATGAAGTCATGATGGGGCAGCCAGGATTGAGAACAGTAAATAGAGCTACTGCTAATGACTACTGAGTCAATGATACTTGACTCTTCAGACAACGGTATTGACTCAAGGCAACAAGAGGAGCCAGCATGACATTCTGGGGTCAGTAATCAAGGAACGTGCAAAAATTAACTGGAAGAAACTAGATAATAAATTGAAAATGACACTTTAGTTTCTTCAATGAACCCACACACAGCATATAAAATGATTCTAAGTAATTTTTTTTTGAAACACATAATCTTTTGACGGCTCTTGAACTGTTGTCACTATAAATGTATAGATTGGGATGGGGGAGAGTGCAGTTCTAAGTTTGTCATCCACATTTGTACCAAATCCAGGTGTCTTAGCTTCTATTCCCCAAAGCAAATGCTGATTCAGTGAAAATAATTTATTTGTGAAGTGACAGGAAACTCTGGTAAGAGGGTAAGAGAGTAAGGAGTGCTCTAAGGAATGAGAGGAAGACAATAAATTGTGTGTTGATGGATGTTACTATTGTGGATGATTGAGACTCAGTCCCATTGAGGACCTCTGGAATCTGTGTGGAGACACATCAGGGCTTCACTATGCACAAAGCAAGGAAGCTGAGAAATGTATTTAGCAGTTCCCTCCTCTGAGTTGAGGGTTGCTTCTAGGGGCATTACTTCCTGGTTCTTCCAATCCACCAAAAGAACAGGCCAAACATGGTCCTATGGCCACAGAAAGAAATGAGAATAATGAGCCCTAAATGGATATGGGTGGGGAATAGTGTTACATATAATAGAGCTCACCCTGATGAAGCAGGTGGCTTCCTCAGCTCTTCAGAATGCTCTTTTCTGCTTTTAGTTGCATCAGCACTACGGGGGTAGGTTGTCCGTCTCAGGGTTTTCTAAGAAGGGCGGCACAGTGGATCTGCTTCTCTCCTGGTACTGTATCAGGGAATGACAGGCCCCTAAGGCATGAAACAAGAATGGAGACACCCACAGTAGCAACAATATGTCCACAGTGCAGCTCCATCTTCCATTTCCTATCCTGTTCTTTCTCTCTGGCTGCACCTTTACTCCCCCTTTCACATACCCTGAAGACAGTAATTACCCTAGTCAAGCACAAGAGATCAGAGAATCTGTCAATGAATGAACAGATAAAGAAGTCTGTTCGTATCTGTGTGTATATATGCAGTAGAATATTCTTTAGCCATCAAAAATTAAGAAAATTTTATATTTATGATAACACTGGTGAATCTGGAGGACTTTATGCTAAGTGAAATAAACCAGAAATAGAAAGACAAATACTACATGATTCCACTTATATGTGGAATCTAAAGATGTCAAGCTCAGAAACAAAATAGAAGGGTGCTTAATAGTGGGGGAAACGGGGAGATGTTGATCAAAGGTACAAACTTGTATTCTAAGATGAACAACATGATGACTATAGTTAACAATACTATATTGACACTTGAAGGTTGCTCACCACACCTAAAAAAGGTAACTATGTGAGTTCATGGATGTATTAATTAACTTGACTTTGGTATATATGTGTTTGTTAAATATAATACTAGCGGCTTGGGGCATAAAATTTGTACATGTGTGTGTGTGTGTGTGTGTCCCTCAGCCCAGCCTGCACCCTCTCCAATCTGGGAACCCTTGAGGGATGTCCAACTGTCTGTTTAGGACCGATCCAGGTAGGATCTTTGGTAATTTCCAGTAGGATAGGGCCTAAATGGGCAGTTGGACATCTATCTCACAATCCAGAACTGCTGGCTCCCAGCTGCTTGCCATCTTGATTGCCCCTAATTGCTTTTGCCTGCCTGCCTGATCACCCCCTAACCACTCCCTTGCCAGCCTGATTAATGGCTAATAGCTCCCTGCCAGCATGTTTGTACCTAACTGCCCTTCCCTGCAGGCCTGGTTCCCCCAACTGCTCTCCCCTGCAGGCCTGGTTGCCCCCAACTGCCCTTGCTTGCAAGTCTGGTCCCTCCCAACTACCCTGACCTCCTGGCCTGATCACCTACAACTGCCCTCCCATGCACACCTGGTTTCTCCCAATTAACGTCCCCTGCTGGCTATCTTGTGGTGGCCATCTTGTATCCACATGGGGGCAATCATCTTTGGCCACATGGGGGCAGCCATCTTGTGTGTTGGGATGATGGTCAACTTGCATATTGCTCTTTTATTAGATAGGATTGTACATCTTAAATATATACATTTTTTTTGTCAATTATACTTCAATAAAGCTGGGGAAAAGGTGGGAAAAAATAGTGTATAAGAACACAGGAGCTATGACTATTGGATATAGCTTTAAAATTGAGTGTACTGGGGAGAAGTGAAGTACCTTTACCAAAATATTCAGGCAACATTTCTATCTCCCTCCTTTGGCTGTCAGAGAAATGCACTTGAAGTGGCCAAGGCACAAATTTCCTTTTGTCTCCCAACAATCACAGTTGCCTCACTGCCTTCATCTTTCACATCTGTACACATCATCTTTGCCAGTTTCCTCACTTTAAAAACAAATTCCACTGAGGACCCTGAACAGAATCAGGGATGCTAAAACATCCATTTGCATCCCTGGGATGGACTCACACATTCCTGTTTGTTTGTTTTTCCCTCCAGCATGCTGTTCTATGGCAGAAACATGGCTGGCCCTGGAGTTCAGGTTGCACAAGCATTCCCTGAGTTAGAAAAAGGCACAGCTTGCACTTAAATGTTTGATTTGCTGTTTGTTGGCCTGCACCTCTCACTGACCTTGGGTAGCTCTAGACCACCCTCAGCTCAGCTACCCAGTCCCTGACAGAGATGTGGTTCATGGTGCTGGGATAGCATCATGGAGACTCAGAGTTAAAAGATTTAAGTTGATCTCAATTTTTAATAATTCTCTTTTATCTCTGAAGGGCTACTATAACTATTTTTAAATATGTTTTTAATTGATTTTAGAGAGGGGGAGAGGGATAAAGGGATAGAAACATCAATGATGAGAGAATAATCATTTGGCTGCTGTCTGCTTGCCTCTCACTAGGGATCAAGTCTAAAACCCAGGCATGTGCCCTGACCAAGAATCTAACTATGACCTCCTGCTTCATGGGTCAATGCTCCATCACTGAGCTACACTGGCTGGTGAATGGAAACTCTGATTTGTTTTCTGGGAAATGCATATCCATTCCCTCTCACGTATTAAACCTTCTTCATCTCAGAATGTAAGAAGGAGCATGGCATTTTCTTTCCAAGTTACTGACTCTCACAACACCCAAGACTCAAATTATTTGGAATGTCTGAACAGCTCAAACTCAAACATGATTATTTTTAAACAGAATGTGAATTTATAATCATTTTTGAAAATAGAAATTTAGAAAACAACTACATGTTCCTGCTACCAAATAAAGAAAAAGAAAGAAAGAAAGCAGAGAAAGAAACAACAACAGGAATCCATATTATCAGATCATCATGGGTTTAGACTCTGTTCCTATTTTATGTACCCCTTCCTCGATTTCCCCAAGTGGTGGATTTAATAACTGATGAGTAGAGTCACCATGAGGATTAGTATACACATATACATGACACACCTGGCTCAGGATATGACTCATGGTAGACACTCAATATTTGGTTGAATCCTCTCTGCTTCTAACTTTGGGGTACATAGCAAGTGCTAAAGTTATATAAAGAACATGATCCCCTGGATTAGATAATCAGTGAAGGGAAGGAGTAAAAGTGATGAATTGATGACCCATCAATACAGTTTAGGGTTGAAAAAGCTATATCTATATTATAAGGTATATTAGAAAATTTAGAAAAAAATAATCTAATGTTATTAAAGTATGTGTATTATTTCCCCAAATTTGCTTTTTCACCTTACCTAATTCCATATTTTCATTTCTATTGTAAACAGTTATTCAGAGTAGTTACTTACGTAGAAGACATCCAATGTTGATACATTCACCTTATGCATCCATCTTTCATTATCCAGAGGCTCAAAGAAAAATCATCACCATAAAACACCAAGCACCAATAAGATTCCAAAGCCTTGGCCAGTGTACTCAGTGGCTAGAGTCTCGACCTGTATGGGAGCTAACCAATTGATGTGTCTCTTTCACATTGATTATCGATGTTTCTCTCTCCCAATCCCTCCCTCCTTTCCACTCTCTTAAAATAGATATGTCCTAGGGTGAAAATTAACAACAACAAAATAATAAAAATAATAAGATACCCAATTTTATTATCACAAATGAGAGTGTAAACTTATTTTTTCGTTTTTTCATTTTCATTAAGGGGAACCTATCTTCACTCCCTGCCACCATTATCATGTATTTTTGTTTGTATTAGGACCACAGAATGACAGCCCTTGATGGGGCGACAGGTTTTATAATACAAGAGGAAGGAGGCCATGTCCAGAAGAGAGAGGTGCTTATATTATTAAGCTGATTGGTGACCCTTAAAACCAAAAAGTAACAATAAATTTGTGTATTTTCTGGCTTTTCTACTCATTTGATGATTAAATCCTACAGCTGTCCAAATGTAGTCCTTGGCTTATCTCAGCTATGCAGAGTGGCATGGCTGGTTCAAGCTGTCCATAGAGAAACAGATGAATGAGGCCAAAATCTAGCAAAATGCCAGAAGAGTGTTTGGGCATTATACCAAAATATAATTCAGGGGCCTGCACAGATCTGGGACCAGGGCCAGTGGCAGATAGTTAGAGACAGCAGTGAGAGATGCCCACATATGAGTATGACAAGTAGGAGCACTATTCCATGAATGACAGTCAAAGTCAAAAAGACTTCATAAAAACGCAATTTAGGGCAGAGCATGAGAGTCTGATTTGGAACTTTCCTCATAGCCTACTGATTTCTAATGGTGCTTTCGTTGGAGGAAGCCCTGGGAGAGTCTACTTTTAGTTTAAAGGTATAGTCTTCCCAGTGTGATGTGGGTGTGCTGTACTTTATCAGATACAGATGAGAAGGTATTGTAGAAGGTACTGTTTTGTTAAACTCTGGGGTGTAAGTAAATATGACAACTGCCTTTGTTTTCTGTTTTGATCACCCTTTCTACCAGTTGGTGAGAACTAAGGTTCATTCATTGCCTCAGTAATCCCCTAGGTCTCTATCTAATTTCTATTGAGCTACATGCTGTGACTGGCGGGAGGCACTATGGTTTCCATTGAGATGTTAGTATAAGTATCTGGACTTCGGTCTTCTCATTCCAAGCTTAGGGGTGACTCAAGTATTTCAGCTCTGTCTTCACTGTTCAGTCTCTTTCTAAAGCATATGGGAAATGCAGGTCAGAGAGATCAGAGGTCATTGTCCCTTTTATCACATATGTTGTATTTTTCCTTCTCCTTCCAACCCAGAGAATTTTTTATCTAGACAATAGGTGGTATTACTTTGGATCATAATCTGTTCTCCTCTGTCTTTCATTTGAAGCCCAATATTGGATATCCAGATTCCTTTTAAAATCTAGGGATTGAAAGTAAAACTTTGGGCTTTTAGAACAATAGCAGAAAGCTTGGATGTTTAAAAAAATGTAATTTGATTACCCTTAATATATCTCTGTTTTATAGCAACAGTATCCCTTTTCTGAGGCAAATTATGGAAAATGGCGGAACAAGTATAGAGAAATTTGGGGGGAGATCTCATTTAATTCTTGCTCAAACTTTCAGCCTGCTTGATTGGAACCTCGGGTGAGAAATGATGTTTTGTTTTGAGGAGATGAGTCCCAAGCACTTAGGCAGGGAGAGCTGAAGAGTTTGCATATTTGTTGCTAGGACTCATGTGGAACAATGATGAGTGAAATATGGCTGTATTTCTTCTGCAGAGAAATTTTAGGTCCAAAGAGACAAAGGCTTTCATTATGGCATAGTAAAGGAGAGCAAAGCATAACTGAGGTGCACAGAGTGTGGATAATAAGGTGAAATTTGCCAGGTGTAATATGTTCTTGTATATCCCAGCGAGTATTGATAAGATGTGGGTACAGCATTCATCTCAAGGCTGAAATCTAAGGCAATTAGAGGAAGGAAAGGAAGTAGTTACCTTTAAGAGAGCAAGACCAATAAAGGTTTTTATCCAGAAACCAAGATGGCAGCAAAATAAACACCTAAACTGCTGCCTTGCACAACAATTTCAAAACTACAATTAAAAGACAAAACGGACATCATCTAGAACTACAATTCTCAGGGGAAAAGGGTGAGGGGGCGTGCAGGAAAAACTGGACTAAAATCATAAACCTATGGATGAGGATAGTTTTGTGGGGAGGAAAGGCAGAGGGTGGGGTGAGAACTGGTGGAGGGGAGCTATGGGGGGAAAAGAGGAACAATTGTAATAATCTGAACGATGAAGATTTATTAAATAATTTTTTTTGCTCAAATGACAAAAAAAGTCTAGTTTCTAAGTACATGCATTTGAGACCATTAAAAACCACTAACAAAAAAAACAAACAAATTATTTTTACTGACAACAGACATTTCCAGATTTATCCATACAACAACCAATGTTCATAATGTCATGTAAAAAGGGAGGTATTAGATAGATTGTTAAGACACCTTATAATTGTTATTATACTTGCTTTTATTTGCTTAATTCTTTTTGAACAAATGGCCTCTTTTATATTTTGCCCAAAAGAAAGAGAAGAGTTGAAATTTTTTGGTTGTTTTGCAGGAGAAAGAAAATGGTGTGTGTTGGTTGAGGATGGAAGATCATTTCTGTAGCAGTTTGAGCAGCATGATAGGTAGGAAGAAGTCTGGTAGCTGGAAGGGCAACATGAGAAAGGTGGAAGATTTTCAGGTTAAGGGTAGGGGCCCGGGGCCCAGTTGGAGTAGATGAGTGAGAGTTAACACTTAGATATAAGGAAGAAACAGAAGAGTAAAACCATCTAGTTAAAAATGACATCATATCTTGATTTTGGTGCTAAGGATCCCGGAGGAGGGACCCATTGACTTCTTATCTTGAAGCTCCCTCCTTGTGGGTCTAAGGATAACTGTCAAGCTAAAGCTTTATGTTTTTTTAAGAAGGTAAAGGATAGTCTGCACTTTTAATAAAGGGTGAAAGGAACAATTAACCTCAAGATTTTGCCCTCCAAAGCCATAATAAAGTATTTTGTATACGGAGAAATCCTGTCCAAAGGTAAACATGTGCAACTAGATCCATAGCAATACTTCTTAGGGAATTTTAATGAACTCTATTTAGTTTCTTCCAAACTTAAGGCATATACTCAACTATAGCTTGGGTGATTTTTAAACTGTGTTCTTTTTCTCTTAAAATGATCAAAGGGAATTGCTTATTATCCAGGATCAACTTGTTAAGGGGAGACAGCGTATTTCCTAATTACAGTGTTTCTTGAATGCACATCTTACTGACCTCTAGGCAAGAGGCAAATTGGGAGGAAAGGACTCAGTAAAAAAAAAAATCTCAGAATTTTATTCTGGTTTCCAGCTGACTTGCTCAGTGACCTTGGACAACCCTGTGATCTTTTTTTCATGTGCTTTCACATTTGCAAAATGAAATGAGATGGGATAATTCCATAAAATCCTTCTTTTTCTCTGCTTTTCCTAAATTTTTTACAACTGCTGACTTTTTGCATGCATGAAATAATTTACTTTCTTCTTCTTTGAAAGAATGGAACTCATTTTCTAAGATCTTCATCTTCTTATATTTCTGTTAAGCGAGATCTAACAGCCTTTGATAGTTCTTTGTCTACTTTCTAGGGAATTACAGACATGGAATCATTTGATTTTGTGAAAACACTTAGTAAAAAATTGTCACTGAATACCTTATGCTTTCCCACTATGCTGTCAGAGCTGAACTCATACAGCAGACAAGCCAAAGATAACAGGAGAGGGATTGTAAAGACTAGTAAATAAGAGCATGAGGAAAACTACCACAATGAAGTTTCTTTCTCTGTCTTTGAGGGTATAAAAACATTGACTTATTTATTAGTAAGTTGATTTTGAAATAGTGACAAATGAACACCTACTGTGTACCAGGTACCACCATTAGCCCCCGTTTTAGCTATGCCATCTGCTTTGTAGATGAGACTATTGAGGCACAGGACTCACCTGGGAAATGAATGGCACAACTGAGGTTTGAACCCAGGAATTTAAGTCAGAAGATAAATAAAAATTAAATAATCACAGATAAGTAATAACAAATAAGGCTTTTACTACCCCTAAAATCCCCTATTCTTAGATGTTGACAGCATTACCATTTCACTCTGGAATGTACTTTAGATAATCTTCCCATGTGAATACATGTGGGAATACCTCATTTATTTTAATTCTATATTATATTCATGGTATGGGTCTGCCATAAATCACTTAATTTAACATTTTCCTTATTAATTTTCACTATTAAAAGTAATATTATACTGGGCATTCTTTTTTAAAATGTATTTTTATTGATTTCAGATAGGAAGAGAGAGAGTTAGAGAGATAGAAATATGAATGATGAGAGAGAATCATTGATCAGCTGGCTCCTGCATGCCACCCACTGGAGATGAAGCCCGCAACCCAAGCATGTGCCCTTGCTTAGAATCCAACCTGGGATGCTTCAATCTGCAGGCCGACACTCTATCCACTGAGCCAAACCAGCTAGGGCTGTAGTGAGCATTCTTGTAGCTGTTTCCATGTGTACATGTAAAAGTCTTTTTCTAGATACATTTGAAATAATAAAAATATACATGTACAGGGTGGGCAAAAGTAGGTTTACAGTTGTTTAAATTGACTGTCAGTCCAACACACAAGATGGCTGCCCTCATGTGGGCAAAGATGGCTGCCCCAATCTGGATACAAGATGGCCACCATAAGAGGGCCTGTAGGGGAGGGCAGTTGTGGGTGACCAGGCCTGCAGGGATAGACAGTTGGAGGGGAGGGAACAAGCCTGCAGGGGAGGGAAGTTGGGGGGACCAGGCCTGTAGGGGAAGGTAGTTAGGGGGAATCAAGCCAGTAGGGGAGGGAAGTTGGGATGGAGCAGACCTACAGAGGAGGGCAGTTAGGGGTGACTGGACAAGTAAAGGAGGGCAGTTGTTGGGGGCGGGGGAAGAGGAGAGACCAGGCCTACAGGGGAG
>PVJN01044833.1:0-17158 GCA_004026805.1 Lasiurus borealis | reverse complement strand
ATATTGTTTTTGTTGCCTCTGGATTTTAAGTCATTGTTAGAAAGCCTTTCCTTATGCTAAGGTTAATGAAGGATCCAACCATGTTTTCTTCTAGTACCTGTATGGTTTCATTTTTCCATTTGCCTGCATAACCCATTGGAGCTTATTCTCACTGTATGAAGTATACTGTATGAGTATGTGAAGTATGCATTTAGTTTTGTCTTTTACAATTGGCTACTCATCTCAGCCATCTATCTCAACATTTTTTATTAAAAAATCTTTCTTTTGCCCCAGTGATATGAGATGCCACCTTTACCATGTGCTAAATTTTCATATATACTTGAGCCTATTTTAAGGCTCTCTTCTATTCTATACATCTGCTTTTCTTTTCTCTTGCAAGCACTATACTGTTTTAATAATAAAGGCTATCTGTTTGGTAAAACAATAAAGATTTTCTTTATCAGTGTGGAGAAAAACTATTTTGACTTCTGTCACTGTAAACTAATTTTGGCTGCCTTTGATCTTCATATAAATTGAATTACATTTTGTGTCTGACTTTTTTATTCAATCTTTTATCTGTGAGATGCATCCATGTATAGGAGGTATCAGTAGCTTGTTTATCTTCACTGCTGTGTAGTATGCTTTTGTATGCATATGCCACACCTTCTTTACTCATTCTTCTGTTGTTAGATACATGGGTGGCTTCTGTTTGAGCTGATCACAGGATAAATGCATCCTTAGCTTCAGTACATAAATGGTGTTTCAAAGTGTTTGCACCAATTTATGCTCCTACCACCAATGTATGAAATCTCCAGTTGCTCCACAGTTTTATCAGTGCTTGATATTGTTAGCCTTTTAAATTTTTTTTTAAAAAAAAGGAAGAAAAAGAAAAACCTTGAATGACATACATTGTTCTTCCTCTTGAGACTCAGGAGCCATTTCCAAAGTCAGGGGCACCCCTGAAAGAAAGCAAACAAAGCACAGTAGGCCCCATTTCCAACACCTAACAAGTTACTGATGACAGTTATAAATAATTCAGTTTTATAGAAAAGTGTAAAAACGTGATTATTAGCAATTTATTGGCTACTCATAAGCCATTTCCTCTCTTCTTTACTAGCAGGATCTCAGATCTGTTCAAGGATGGTGAACCTATCTCCAGCTCAGGGGGGATCCTGATTACTTTGAGCTGATCATGGTTTTCCTGTTCCTGTCACAAGCAATTAGCTGAGAGATGAGCTTGTGACCCAGGTCTAGCCAATGAGAAATGAGGGAAGGACTGTGGGGAGAGGAGCGTTCCTGGGAAAGCCTTCCTTAGGAATGAGAGTCCAGAAAAAATTATCTTTTTCGCCTCTGATGTGGTATATCTGGATGTGATGCATGAAATGGCAGCAACCATCTGACTCCAGGCTGAAAATGAAGCACAGACAGGAAAGAATCACATGATATGGTGGTGGAGCCTTCACTGGAGGTCCTGTAACCTATCCTGTCCCAATTTCTGAGAATAATAGTCACTAATTGCTTAAGACCATTGGACTGGTTTTTATATTACTGGCCACTATAAACTAATAACCCGGGGCTGTGTTAGAACAACAAAAGGGGAAACATTGCTCTTACTCATGCCTTATAAATATGTAGAGCAACCTCTTGCTTGTTCTAGACCAGTGGTTCTCAATCTTTAGCATGCATTAGAATCACCTGGAAGGCTAATTACAACATGTTATTTAGTGGAATCTACTATGAGAGTTTTGGATTCAATAGGTCTGGATTGGGGCCAAGAATTTGCATTTCCCCAAGTGATGCCAATACTGCTGGCCCAGGGGCCATATTTGGAAAACTAGTCTTCTAGAATAGACACAGTCTTATTGTGCTTACCAACATGCTTAAAAAAAACTTATATATTTAATGGGAGGGGAGGAGATATATGTACTACTGTATGTAAAAATTTAAAAAACTCATATATTGTATGGACTTCATTTTCATGTTGATGGCTACAAATATTTATCATCATTTTGAGTGACTAGTACTATATTGTGTGACTATACCAGAATTTGCAAAACATGTTACTAACAGTAGAACTTCTGTTATTTTGAGGGTTTGTATTATTACATTAATATGAATAATCCTGCCATATCACTTTCTAGTAAACCTGACTCAACAGTAATTTCCCTAAGGTAAAAGTCTAGTAGCAGAATTGCTAATCAGATGGAGATACTTGGATTTTTTTTTCTGACTTGTATTATCTCTATAATCCCTCTAATCTCTACCCCCAGACCCATTGTCCTTAGGTTTCAGTATTTTGCCAGAGGACTTTTGGTTGATCCTGCTCAGCAGGCTGTAGCCTTGGCCATTGGCCTTGTGGTGGTTTTTCTTTTATATTGAGTTGAGCTCAAAAGGCCAAGGCTAGTCCATTCCTAAGAGTTCATTTAATCACTTGAATAGGGGAAGTGCATGGATGCCTGAGAGCATCTTAAGTCTGTGTCCTCTCTAACATAAGAATTTGAGCATGCATCCTATCTTTCTTATAGTTTTATTTGAAAATAAAGAAAACCACCTCCTCAGTGCTCCAGAAATAAATATTTGCATTTGGATGTAATCTTTTGGTTGTCTCAGAGAAAAGAGTAATATGCAAATTGACCATACCTCTGCTATACCCACAAGCCTCGCCCATGAGCCACGCCCACCATCCCATCAGATGGAGTGTGCAGATTAACCAAACCAAGATGGCTACAGCAGGAGGGAGGGTTGGGTTGCCCCTGGCAATTGAGGAAGCCAAGCTTTCTGCACACCTTGGCCAGCAGGCCTCCGCTTAAGGCAACAAAGTTCTAATGGCTGTGCCAGCAGAAGGCTTGGCTCCACTCCAGGCTATAAAGTTTCAATTGTAGAAGATAAATAAATTCCAGATACCAGGGCCTCCACTTGGGTCACCAGGGGGTGTGGCCAGCCTGCCAACCACCATAGGCTCCTAGCTCAGGCCACCCCAAGCCCCAAAGGAACACTCACCATGATCCAGGACACCCTTAAAGGCAAATCTGCTGGCTCCCACCAGTGCACTAGGCCTCTATCCTATCTAATAAAAGGGCAATATGAAGACTGACCATCACTCCAACACACAAGATGACTGCCCCCCTGTGTTCAAAAGATCCTGCCCCCATGTGGACACAAGATGGCCACCACAAGATGGCCTGCAAGGGAGGACAGTTGGGGGTAATCAAGCCTGCAGGGGGGGGCAGTTAGGGGTGACCAGGCCAACAGGGGAGGGCAATTAGGGGCAAATAGGTTGGCAGGGGAGCAGTTAGGCATCAATCAGGTTGGCAGGGAAATGGTTAGGGGGTAATCAGGCTGGCAGGCAGAAACAGTTAGGGGTAATCAGGAAGGCAGGCAGATGAGCAGTGGGGAGAAGATTGTGAGAGTGATGTTCAACTGCCCATTTGGATTGGGCCTAAACGAGCAGTTGGACATCCCTCAAGGGGTCCCAGATTTGAGAGTAAGCAGGCTGAATTTCATGCAGCAGGCCTCTAGTATATATATATAAAAGACTAAGTGACAGTTAACACCAAATGACTGGAACAACTGGTCAACCAGTTGCTATGGTGCACATTGACCACCCAGAGTACAACACAGGCTGGCCTGCAGGGATTCAGGGATTGGGCTGAAACTGGCAGTCAGATTGGGAGATGGCCAGGCCAGGCGGAGACCTCACCCATGCACAAATCCATGCACTGGGCCTCTAGTTAATACATAATTTAGATTGTCTTTGACTGAACTTGACATGTTTGTTTACTGTAAATCTGTGAATTTAGAAATACAACCAAATCAAATCATTACGAAAAGACTTATCTCCAATGAAAAGCAGGCTCAGTGGATTTCAAAACATCTAACTCTGCTTTCAAAGAGTCTTTAAAAACAGAAATATGTTCAGATTTACATGAATGCTCTGAAAGGGGCATAATGCTTAATGCTTAAGCTCACTTCTTCTAGAATTTGAAGGCCTGAAATTCAGTATTCCAGTGACCTTGGGCATGTTACCTATGATTTAGACTCTGAGTTTTGTTTTCTGTGTGATGGGGATTATAACAGCATCTAGTAATCTAAAGGCATCTGCCATTATATTAGTATCTACCTCAGAGGGATGCTGTGAAAGTAAAATTAGATAAAAAGTGTCAAGCTCCTGGCTCATTATATGCTCACTAAGTGGTAGAAACCATGTGTTGTTGTCGTTATCATTGCTATCTTATTGTGTGGTTCACTCTTGTTCCATTTGTTGACATATTGTTCCATATTGTTGACATTTGGGGGTTTTAGTGACCCTGAGTTTCAGCAAAGGGATAATGCCAGTTTAAAGTCTGAGGTCTTTCAAGGTTGGTGCTTGCCCGGTCAACCTTTCAGTCCTTGGTTTGCCACTTGCTTTAAGGTCACCTTGGCTCTTACAGCAAAGGGCAAGTGTGGTTGCCTCAAGTGTACTTCCCAGTGTCCTGTTAGGAAGCCTTATGAATAGTGCTTGGGGTTGTTGGACTCTAGGTCTCACATGCACACTGAAATATTCCTTGTCTTGAAACTTTCTGATGCTCTGGTTCAAAAGATTTACATCTAACATTCAAATTCCACTCTTCACTTTACTTAAAACAAAAAACAAACAAATGAAGAAACCTACCTCCTCATGTTAAGAGTTTGTTACAGGACAATAATCCCGTGGGATTGCTAATTGCTGGAAGACATCATTAATCTATTTGTTTACATTGGGCCTAGGGGATTTGTCAGTTATAAAACCTGTTCGTTCATTGGTTTTAACAAGAACCAAGGATTATCCCTTAAATTCTGCAATTGTGGAACTAAGAACATCAGGGCTCTTCCTTCAAATTTTGGAGCAAGATTTGGCTTTTAAATACTCCCCCGCCCCCTATTTCAGGATAGATGTGTTACAGAATGAATGGGTGTCCTACAAGTAAAACAGCGTATTTTTTTGACTCAGCAGTTCTTAACTTCAAAGACAATGATTCCTCTGGCCAACTGACTTCCAAATGAGAAGGAAAAAGAAAACAGCGTTAGGAAGATTCATCCATTCATAGAATCTCCTTTATCATTTCTCCAACAAGCCTACTTTTATAAAACTACTGGGTTCCAGAGTTACCATAATTGGATTTAACCCTTCTAGCTCTTGACTCAAAAAAGACAAAAGTGAAACCAGAGTGAGTCCTGTGCAAAAGATCATGGGAAGTGAGTAGATGAGGTTTGAGAAATAGGCAGCTGTGGACAAATGACCAAATTACATCTCTGATACCTCCTCTTGACTCGATTCCTCTTCCTCCCTCCAGTCCAACTACACTGGTCTCCTTACAATTCCTCAAATAGATTTCCATAGAATATATGGCCCATAATGGTAAGAACCTCTTATGACTTGCTCACCAATCTATTCCCAGCTCCTAGAAGAAACTCTGATTGTTAGTGGGGTCAAGATAATTTCGGTGGCATTTCCAGCACTATGTGACCTTGGCATATTCACCTATATTTTGTGCTTTATTCCCTATCTGTAAAATGAGAGTAATAATACCTACCTCACAAAGCATTTGTGAGGATCATTGCAACAATGATCTTGAAAATATTTTAGAATGTTAATTGATTATTACATATGAGAGAGATGCCTGAATCTCCTAATTGACCTTGATAAGCAAATGAAGGAATGAAATTTCATGATACTGGGGAACTCTTACCATTTGAAACAGATAAGATTTAAAATGCTTATCCCAAAAAAAGGAAAAGTGTGGAACTTAATACCTCAAGAAATTACATCAATGGACTGTACAGATTCTAGATGGTAAAAGTAGGAAGGTCTGTCCAGGGACAGTCAAGTGATTTTTAGAGTTGACTGTCTGAAATCCTACTGTCTTTTTGGAGGCCCCCTTGGAGTGTGATTTTGGTAGGGGCCATGGTGAAGAAGCGGGGGGGAGTGTTGAGTGATCAGGGATCATGCCCCTCCTCCCTTAATTCAGTCTGATTAACTCCATTTTTGTGTTTTTAACATTGTTTCAGAAGCAGGTAATTTATTGCTTCATATTCATCCCCCAGTTCTTCCTTCCTGCATTTGATTTTGTGTATAGTGGCAATGGGCCCATCTTCAAGTTATCGAGTATACTCCTTCATTGATAATTCTATCCCTCAGTCTTGCTGGCAGCTATGGATTGGCATATGACCCAGTGTTGGCCCATGAAACATAGGCAGTCCTTGATGCTAAAGTTTTGTGAAACATTGACTTCCTTATTAAAAAGGGACACATGTGGCTGGTACTGGCCTTACCCTTCTTTCTCCCTTCTCCTATCACAGCATCCTCATGTGGGCCACTACTATACAGCATTAAGCAGCTTGTGGCCATGTGGCATGTGGTGAATGCCTGGAATCACAGCAACTGAATTTGACTTCATGAGGCCACGGAACTAATTCCAATGACCATCTGGCTCCAGACTTCTTGCCATGTGAGGAAGGGAACCCATTATTGTCTAATTACTTCAACTGTTTGTTTTTACCAGCATCCAAAAAATCCCACAGAATACAGCATTTTTAACAGCTATACACAGATTGTGCTTCCAGATAAGGTTTTGTTTAGCTCAAGGATTTTAAATATCATGATGTTGTCCCATCTTCTCATTTCAAAGATAAAGAAACAGTTTTAATTGTTTATTATCACATAAAAACTATCTCAGAACTTGGTGGCTTAAACAACAACCTTTTTTAAAAAATCTCTTACAATTTGTGAGCTGATTGGGCTTAGCTGGGAAGGTGTTCTGCTCCGTGACACCTGGGGGCTCAATAGGCTCACTTGTCTGATGTCTGTGTCCCTCCCTGCCATTGCAGAGCCCCCATCTGGTTCCTGAGCCAGGTGTCTGGATTCTCACATGACACCTCAGGCCAGAGAAGCAGAACCACCAGGCCTTCCTAAAGGTTAGGCTTGAATCAGGCAGAATTACACATTTGTATGTTATACCTGTTCAACTGTGTCATGGGGCCATTTACTAGTAGATTCAAGAGCAGAGAACTACACAAAGATATGAAAATCAGATCGTGCCCTCTATTGGGGGGCAATCTTTGCTGATTGCTTCCTATAAAAACTGAGACCCAGATTGTGAAAGCTAGTTGTCTAAGCTATTAACGTCATGACTATGTAATTTAGAAGATTATTGAAGGGATGAGAGCTCCATTGTGTGATAGCGGGTTTTGGGGGGAGGGAGAAGGTACTTAGCCCTGGCCCAGGGTTTTTCAACCTCAACATTCTTGACATGGGGGGGCCAGTATAATCCTTTGTAAGTGGGGGCTGTCCTGTGCATTGTCAGATTCTCAGCAGCATCGTTGGCCTCTTGTCCTCAAGATGCCAATGACACCTCCCCTCCTGTTGTAAGGATGAAACTTGTCTCTAGACATTGCCAAATGTCCCCCAACACTGGAATTGGTACCAGAACCTATATTATCTCTCTATGTGTATGTTCCTATGCATTTGGAGAGTGATTGAATATTTTAAAGTAAGAAGAAAGAATTTAAAATAATTTTGAGTCCACTTGGATATGGAAAGAATCAACTTGGTCATTGCCAAACTCCAGGCTTGTTACTGGCCCCTCTAGATTAGGAGGAGCATGTTTGTGAGTCCCCTTGTCTGTCTTGCTCACTGCCATGCCCACAGAGCAGGGAAAGTGCATGGCATGGGTGGGTGCTCACTGTCTGAGGTATGTTTGTTGAATGAGTGGGGAGTCTTTGCTGCAAGGCAAAGCACTTGAACGTGCATAGCCAGACAAGTGGGTGAGAGGTGAACATTGCTGAAGTCATCACAGTTGGTGTTATTGGTGCCCGCCCAGTTCTCACGTACTGAGAGGGGCATCCATCATCCTGGGGCTGGGAGTGCTGGCTTAATCCAGGTGAGGGTTGATGATGATTTGGACCAGGGCATTGTCAGTGAAAGTGTTAGAAGTGATTAGATTCTGGATTCTACTGTAGGCTATGATGGCTTGACATCCTACATTAAAACAACAACAACAACAACAACAAGAAGCACCTTTCTGGTCTTGGCTGGTGAGGCGCAGTTGGTTAGAGCATTGCCCTTTACCCAGAAGGATTGCGTGTTCAATTTCTGGTCTGGGCACATACCTCGGTTGTAGGTTTGATCCCTGGTCAGTGTGCATATAGCAGACAGCAAATTAATGTTTCTCTCTCTTTCTCCCTTCCTCTCTCTCTAGAACCAATAAAAACATATCATCTGATGAGAATTTTTAAAAAATTAAAAACAAAACAAAACACTTCTTTCTGCTTGGAGAATTATTGCTCATCTCACAAGCATGTCTAACTCATGGCTCACCAGCTGCAAGTTTGACATGCTTGTCTTAGGGTAATGACTCTTTCCAGATAGGAAAGGGCTCAGTGTGCCTCAGGTGTGAACCAACCCAGAGCCACACCTCCTTGCTGGGCAGGCCCTTGAAGCTCAGGAGGCAATATTTCTCTGCCTTAATCACCCCATGGCCAGTACCTGGCAACCAGGGACCACCTATATAGTTTGAAGTCTGAAAAATTATTCAAACTGTTTACCCTTCCTGCCTTTCAGCTCCTGCAGAAACCCTAACAAAGGCTCTAAGTGGGCCCTTCTTCCTATCTTCAGCCTCGTGGCAGGGCCTGGTGCTCCTCACTGGCCCTGTGCTCCTAGGACCTGTGACTGTGCTAACCTTAGTTTTCTAGCCTCTCCTGTGTCTCCTTTTGTGGCCACCCCCGATTGACAGGTACATAAAAGAACACAGACCATGGGTACATTTTGGGGATAGAGCCAACAGGATTTCCTGGTCAATAGGATATATAGAGAGAGACAAAGGGAGCAGGCAGGGATGAACCCAAGGTTTTTGGCTGGAGCAGCTGGCGAGAGGAGGTGGAAGGCTGCCTGTAGAACCGGCCAGGGTGGAGTGAGTGGAGGAACAGGAGCGGAAGCTTTGGCCTTGTTAATTTCAATATTTCTATTAGACACCTGACAGAAAATTGTGGAGGTAGTTGAATAAGTGAGCCTAGACATCAGGAGAAAGGTATAATGTAGGAGGTATAATGTGGGAGTTATTGGCATATTGATGTTTAAAGCAGTGAAATGGAAAAACAGTCACCAAGGGAGTGAATACTTAGAAAAGAGCAGGGTACCAAGGATAGGACCCAGAATTGAGCCCCAGGATCGCCAGGACTTTAACGCCAATTGTTCTCCAAGGTTCATTTCCATTATCTTATTCCACAATCCTCAAGAGGCTAATACGTTTCTCAGTCTTTCCCCAAATCTACAAATTCAATGTATTTCCTTTCAGTTATTTATTATTTAAATCAAATTGTTATCGTTCACCACAACATAAAGATGTGAAACAGCAACTTACTATTCTATCTCCTGGCTGTGTGGGTAAAGAATGTGGGGCCGGGGGGGGGGGGGGGGGGGGGGGGGGAGGAGGGCAGAGGAGAGCGGGGAGGGCTGAGTGAGGCTTTGGTCCCTTTGGAGGAGCTGGAGGTGGCTGTTGATGGTGGTCAATGGGGCTGGTGAGCTGATGCAGCAGTGAGGAGTGATGGAGGCTGACGCCTGCAGCCAGGCATGCAAGAGCCAAAGAAAAGGCATGGCTTAATGGTTGAGCGTCAACCTATGAACCAGGAGGTCACAGTTCAATTCCTGGTCAGGACACATGCCTGGGTTGCGGGCTTGATCCCCAGTGTGGAGTGTGTAGGAGGTAGCTGGTCAATGATTCTCTCTCATCATTGATGTTTCTCTTTCCCTCTCCCTTCCTCTCTGAAATCAATAAACATATATTTAAAAAAAGAAAAGAAATTACTATGTGGTGCAGGAAGAGAGGGCTGGCATCCCTGGAGATTTCAGTCCTCTCAGCCCCAGGGCTGTTATGGAGCTGGGAAATGATCAGGCGTTCAGCAAATTGCTGCGTAAATAAAGAGGAGACAACTGTACTGGTGTTCAGAGGCACCGGAATCCCACCAGGGCATGGGTTCTGCTTTAGCTCATCCCCCTCATTTCATCTGGTAACAGGCCCTGAACTCTGGTCCTGTTGCTGGAACTTCACATGGAACTCCCAGGCTTCCCCAGCAGAGCAGCTGTTCCCCTGCCTTGCTCCTGTGGGTTTTGCACTGTAGCAAGCCTCTCTGTCTGAGGAGCATACTTCCGTGCGTAGAGTGGGCCTGTGTTTCAGGTGAGCGCAGGTTTAATGGAAATTAACCTTGAAAAAAAATGAGATAAAATAATTGTTTCTTACTCAGTGTTATTTCTGATTGCAACTACATGCAGGAGGCAAAGAATAAATCACCTGTTTATTGTTTTGCTTGGCATACAGTTTTAATAGACAAAATTTTGTGATAAGTCCAGCTGTCAATTTTTTGCCTAATAACAAAGATCAGTTTTGCATTTACATGTGCACACTTATGTGTGGGTGTAAATGTTCTAGAGCTTCAGAACTTTATTTTATTTTTTTCCCATGGCAGCAAACTTTATTTTTTATTATTTTTTAAATCTTTATTATTCAGATTATTACATTTGTTTCTCTTTTTCCCCTCCATAGTTCCCCTCCACCCAGCTCCCACCCTTCCCTCTACCCTTACCTCCCTCCCGTTGATCTCATCCATAGGTGTATGATTTTTGTCCAGTCTCTCCCTCTACAATCATCCCCCTTTCCCTTTGAGAATTATCAGTCCACTCCCTTTCTGTGCTCCCAATTCTATTACATCCACCAGTTTATTCTGTTCATCAAATCTTCAATTCCCTTAATTTTCAGATTCACTTGTTGATAGATACATATTTATTGTTCATAATTTTTCATCTTTTACCTTTTTCTTCTTCCTCTTCTAAAAGAGTACCTTTCGAGGGAGGAAAAAATGGCAGCGGAATAGATGGACGTGTCTGGAGCTTTGTCACTGGGCAGAGGGAGAGAGAGCAGAGAGTCGCACTGGAAGTGTTTGTTGGCAAGTTAAGAGTCAGTTATCCTCCAGGAGAAGGTGGGGGACTGCTGGACGGGGCTCTCCTGGCCAGGCAGCCCCACTGCCACGGGGTTTTTGTCGGCCGGAGCAACCAGCGCGACCGTGGAGACCATCTTGCAGAGGGAGGTGGATGTCTGTGGCAGTCTGAAAGCTGCAGCCGAAGCACTCACCAAACAGCTGAGGACTCAGAACACCACTCTCCAATCGGTGCAGACACGTGGTGGATTCAGAGATCCACAGGGCACACAGAAAGGTCAGATTTCCCCTGGGATAAGGTGAGGTCTCCAGCCCCTCAGAACAGAGACGCACACACTGTGGGAACTGGGCTGTGGGAAAGCTGCCTGTGGAGAGGTCCACGGAGGTGGGGCAGGGCATGATCCCTAAGTGTGGAGGCAAACTCTCAGAGCTGTTGACAGAGGGGAGCTCTGGAAAATGACTCGTTTTGATCTGAGGCAGAGGGCAGCCTGGGAGTTATTACAGTGTCCTGGTTGCAAAATCCTCACAAACCGGTTTTGAGAACCACAGAGTAACAGGATCTGAGCACAGCCTAGAGAGGTCCTGTGCTTTGTTTCAGAGGTCTATTCCGAAACACTGCTAACCAATGGATGACACACAAATTGACTCTCACATGACCACAAAAGAATAAAGAGATTAAAACACAACTCAGCAATGGAAAACAGGGAACTGCAATACCCTCCCTACTGGGAAACAGTAGTGCCAAGTAGAACAATAGTGGAAGTGAATGACCATTCTATTTTTTTTTAATTTATTTATTTTTATTTTATTTTTCTTATTTTTCATTTTTGCATAATTAAAAAACTATTTTTTTTCTTTCCACCTCAATTGATTTTACCTTTTTAATTATTACATTTTTGTTTTCAACTAGTATTACTACTAATATTTTACCATTTAGAAAAAAACAAGTGTCATTTTGTTTTCTCTTTACAGTGGTACCTAGAGATACGAGTTTAATTCGTTCCATAACCTTGAGGCGTGGGAAACTATGAGACACTCGAGTAGCAGTAAACTGGAGGGTCGTGTGCAGCTGGCCAATCTGCGTGATTACTTCTATCTCAAATGTAGCTCGTATTTCAAAGTAAATCGCTCTCTCGATGGCTCGTATCTCAAAAATCTCATATGTTAGGGCACTCGTATCTCGAGGTACCACTGTATTTTACTTTGGGATTAGAGTTCTACATTCAATTTTCATCTTTTCTTTCTCAACTCTACCTTTATGCCAACACTTTCCTCCTAACTTTCCCCATTTTGTTGTCCTGTTTCTCTTTCCCTTTTCCAACTTTAGATTCTCCCTATTCTTTCTCTTTACCTGGTTAAAATTTCACCCCACTTATATATCTAATTGCAAATCCTCTACTACAAGTCCATACAAATCTCTCTCTTCTTGTCTTCACTAGCCAAAAAGTTGTTTTTTCTCTATGTCCTTTTGTTGCTATTTGCCTGAACAGTGATTATATCAATTTTTTGTACATTTTTGGTGAGATTATTTTAGCTTATTCTACTTGTTTTATTTTGCTTTCATTTGCTTTGTTTTGGTTTGTTTTTTACCTCTCTTTTCCCTTGCCTCCCTTGATACCAGTTGTTATTTGTACTTTGTATTAATCTCCAGGTACTGGCTGTTGGCCTTTATTGGGATTAGTGATTGTTCTATTGGAGTTTGCTCCTGACATCTATATTTTGTTCCCCTTTTCTCTCTTATCCACTTTCTTTTCTCTCTGACTTTGTTTCCCTTTCTCTTTTCTTTTTTTTCTTCTCCTTTTTCTTATTTATTTATTTATTTATTTATTTATTTATCCCTCTTCCAATTTGATTTTGGCACTTCTTTCCTTTATTTTTCCCTCATTTTCCTCTTCTTCTTTCTCTACTTACCCTTAATCTGTCTTTCCTTGGTGGTCACCTTATTTATGATCATTAACATCGAAAACACATTTCTGTTCAGTGCCTTGTAGGTTGTACCGGGTCGTGTTATAGTTTGTGCCTTTGAATCAACGTAGAAGAGAGAACTACATAACCAGACACCCAGAGAAGAAAGACCCTGGGCAGAAGTAGAAAGAGCCCACATGCAACAGAAAGGCAAGTATTACCAGAAAAGAAAGTAAATGAAATAGAAGCAGAAATAAGCCTGCCAGAGAAAGAGTTCAGAGAAATGATCATAAGGTGGATGAAAAGAATAGAAGACAAATTTGACAATTTGAGTAAGAGCCAAGAGGAAAGGAAGAAGACCCAAGGGGAAATGAAGAAGAAGCAAGAAGAAATAAAAAATGACATCACAGCTTTAAAGAACTCAATAGAAAGCATCAAAAGTAGACTAGAAGAAGCAGAGGACTGCATCAGTGAGCTTGAAGATACAGAAGGAAAAAATACCCAAGTACAGCAGCTTCTAGAAAAAAAAATTAAAAAGCAGGAGGAGAGCCTAAAGGAACTTTAGGATAACACGAAAAAAAGACAACATCCGCATAATTGGGGCGCCAGAAAAAGTGGACACTGAACAAGGATTAGAGAACCTGTTTGAAGAAATAATGACAGAAAATTTCCTGAATATAGGAAGAAAAAACCCACAAAAATCCAAGAAGTTCACAGAGTCCCAAGCAAAAGGATCCCCACAAAACCGACACCAAGGCACATTATAATTAAATTGGCAAATACCGACGACAAAGTAAGAATCTTAAAAGCAGCCAGAGAGAAACAGAAAGTTACCTACAAAGGAACCCCCATAATACTAGCTACTGATTTCTCAACAGAAACTCATCAGGCCAGAAGGGAATGGAATGAAATATACAAAGTCATGCAAAGGAAGGGTCTGAATCCAAGAATACTGTACCCTGCAAGGCATTGAATCACAATTGAAGGTGAAATCAGAAGCTTCACAAACAAAAAAGAACTAAGGCAATATATTACCACCAAACCAGCAATGCAAGAAATGTTAAAGGGTCTTCTGTAAAAAAAAAGAAAGAGGAAGCAAAGAAGGAACTCAGGGGTAAAGACTAAAAATGGTGACAGATAAATACCTATCAATAATAACTTTAAATGTAAATGGATTAAATGCTCCAATCAAGAGACACAGGGTAATCAATTGGATAAGAAAACATGATACACATATCTGCTGTCTACAAGAAACCGACCTCAGGAAAAGAGATGCACACATATTGAGGGTGAAGGGATGGAAGATGGTATTTCAGGCAAATGGAAATGAAAAAAAAAACTGCGGTTGCAATACTTATATTTGACAAATTAGATCTCAAAGTGAAGGACATAACAAGAGATAAGGCCACTTCATAATACTAAAGGGAACAATCCAACAAGAAGAAATAACTCTGGTAAACATATACGCACCCAATATAGGAGCACCTAAATACATAAAAAAAAAATCCTGGAGGGTAGGTATTAAGGGAGAGATTGACAGCAATACAATCATAGTAGGAGACTTTAATACCCCACTGTCACCATTGGACAAATCCTTTAAACAAAAAATCAGCAAAGAAACATCAATCCTAAATGAGTCACTAGACGAGATGGAATTAATTGACATCTTCAGAACATTTCACCCCAAAGCCACAGAATATACATTCTTCTCCAGTGCACATGGATCATTTTCAAAGATAGATCATATGTTGGGTCATAAGAAAAGTCTCTTCAAATTCAAGAAGATAGAAATCATATCAAGCATTTTCTCAGAGCACAGTGGCATAAAACTGGAAATCAACTATAATAAAAAGAATAGAAAGAAATCAAACACATGGAGACTAAACAGCATGCTATTAAACAACGACTGGGTAACCAAAGAGATCAAGGAAGAAATACAAACATCATGACAACAAATGACAATGACAACACAATACAAAATTTATGGGACACAGTAAAAGGAGTCTTGAGAGAGAAGTTCATAGCCCTACAAGCCTACTGCAGAAAACAGGAAACAATGGTAATAAATTACCTAACCCTTCAACTCAAAGAGCTAGAAAGGGAGCAACAAGAAAAGCCCTGTGTAAGCAGAAGGAAGGAAATAGTGAAGATCAGAGAGGAGATAAACAACATGGAGACCAAAGAAACAATTCAAAAGATCAACAAAACCAAGAGCTGGTTCTTTGAAATGATAAATAAGATTGATGCACCTCCAGACAGGCTCACCAAGAAGCAAAGAGAGAAGACCCAAATAAACAAAATCAGAAAAGAAAGAGGAGAAATAACAACAGACGCTGCAGAAATACAAAGGATTGTTAAAAAATCCTATGAACAACTCTATTCCAACAAATTGGACAACCTGCAAGAAATGGACCTTTTCCTAAAAAATATAACTTCTAAAACTCAATGAGGAGGAATCTTAACATCCCAATAGTCCAATAACTATGGAAGAAATTGAAGCAGTCATCAAAAAGCTTCCAGCAAATAAAAGCCCAGGACCAGATGGCTACACAGGAGAGTTTTACCAAACATTCAAGGAAGAATGAAAACCTATCCTCCTCAGACTATTCAAAAACATTCAAGAAGAAGGAACACTTCCAAACACATTCAATGAAGCCAGCATCACCCTAATACCAAAACCAGATAATGACAACACAATGAAAGAGAATTATAAGCCAATATCTCTCATGAACATAGATGCCAAAATCCTCAATAAAATTATAGCAAATCGGATGCAGCAGCACATCAGAAAGATCATACACCATGACCAAGTAGGATTCATCCCAGGAATGCAGGGATGGTACAATATCCACAAACCAATAAACGTGATACATTACATAAACAAATTGAGAGTTAAAAATCACAGTCATATCAATTGATGCAGAAAAAGCATTTGACAAAATCCAACACCCTTTTCTGATAAAAACTCTCAGAAAAGTGGTAATAGAAGGACCATACCTCAACATCATAAAAGCCATATACAATAAATCCATAGCTAACATTACACTCCAGGGATAAGAACTAAAATCATTTCCCCTAGGAACAGGAACAAGACAGGGATGCCCTCTCTCACCTGTCCTGTTTGACATAGTACTAGGAGTATTAGCCATTGCAATTAGACAAGAAAAAGAAATAAACAGCATTCAAATTGGAAAAGAAGAAGTAAAGCTGTCCTTATTTGCAGATGATATGATATTGTACATAAAAAATCTGAAAGACTCCATCCGAAAACTAATTGTCTTAATAAATGAATTTGGCAACGTAGCAGGATACAAAATTAATGCCAAGAAATCTGTGGCATTTCTATACACCAATAGCGAAATTACAGAGAGAAAGATTCAAAAAGCAATCCCATTTACCATCGTACGAAAAAAATTAAGATATCTAGGAATAAACCTAACTAAAGAGGTAACAGACCTATAAGTAGAAACATACAGGACACTGAAAAAAGAGATAGAGGAAGATGTTAACAGATGGAAGAGCATATCATGCTCATGGGTTGGGAGAATCAATATCATTATAATGTCCATACTACCCAAAGGAATCTATAGATTCAATGCACTAAAATACCAACAACATACTGCACAGACCTAGAAAGAATTCTTCATAGACTCATCTGGAACAAAAAAAGACCACGAATAGCCACAGCAATTCTGAGAAAGAAGAATAAAGTAGGTGGGATCTCAATACCAGATTTCAAGCTATATTACAAAGCAACTGTTCTCAAAACAGCCTGGTACTGGCACAAGAACAGACATATAGACCAATGGAATAGAATAGAGAACCCAGATATCCACCCAAACCACTATGCTCAACTAAGATTTGACAAAGGAGGCATGAACATTCAATGGAGCCAAGATAGCCTCTTCAATAAATGGTATTGGGAAAATTGCACAGATACATGCAAAAAAATAAAACTAGACCACCAACTTACACCAAATACAAAAGTAACTCAAAATGGATACAGGACTTAAACATTAGAAGGGAAACCATAAAAATACTAGAGGAATCCACAGGCAGCCCAATCTCAGACATATGCCGAAAGAACTTCTTCACTGATACTGCTCCAAAGGCAATTGAAGCTAAAGAAAAAATAAACAAATAGGACTACATCAAAATAAAAAGCTTTTGCACAGCAAAAGAAACCATCAACAAAACAACAAGAAAGACCACTGTATGGGAGAACATTTTTGCAAATATTATCACTGATAAAGGTTTAATCTCCAAAATCTAAAGCCAACTTATACAACCTAATAAAAGGAAGATAAATGATTCAACAAAAAATTGG
>PVJN01044832.1:0-17160 GCA_004026805.1 Lasiurus borealis | reverse complement strand
CTCCCGCCTCCAAAGCTGGGCCAGATAATTGCTGGTGATTAGCAATTTTAATTACCAGGTGCGAGGGGTCGGGATCCCCCTCCCGTAATTGGGTAGGTTGCGAACAATCACGTAGATGTGGCCGGGGACTGTATTTTCCCAATATGCTCCGGGTGTTTTAAAGTTAATTAAATTAGAGCAACTGAAATCACCAGAGGCAACCTGGAATCGGATGAGCCAGATCAAACGAGTTTTCGGTGAAACTTGAGCTTTCGGTGAGTCTTGAACACAGGGGCTGTGGCTGGAGGGGCAGCGATGCCACATCAGTTCTCTTGGAACTAGCTCACCGGGAGATGCTGACTTTTTAGGAGGGGGGGGTGTCTTAGGACCACAATGAGCAGGACACCAACGTCTTCCTCGTTCAGCGTGGAAGGGTTGATCCTACAGCCAAAGGGCCCTTTCCATTACTTCCCCTGCTTGCCTCGTTAAGGCCTAATGCAACTGTTTGTTTGGTGTTGATAAATGTCCCCCGATGCCTTTCATAGAGGCCTGGAAGCCTGTTTATAACTTTCAGTTTCTACTGAAGATTTCCTGGGGCCCCTATGGCCCTGAATGCCACCTGCAGTGCACACCCCCCTCTCTCTCCAGGGGACTCCAGGATTTAAGAGCAGGAGCGAGAACTTTCACTGGGAATGTTGTTTTCTCATGGGGGGTGTGCCAACAGAGAATGGGTTAGCTGAAATGCTCGGGAGACAGAAATCAAGCAGCTCAGAACACACCCTTCACTCAGGCACCGAAGAGGGAAATTGGGAGAGAGGATGAGACTCACTTCGGCAGTAAACTGAGAACAGAAACATTCAGAATAACAGAGCCTTGTCTTTTACAGGGTCTCGGGAGGGAGGAGAGAGCCCAGCCCCTTCCCTCGGTCCAGCTTGGTGGTGTCGGTCTTGAGCTCCCATCAGCCCGAGAAGGCCTCTGGGCCCCCACACCAATTCGCCCCCAACTGGGAGGCAGAAGGCAGGTGGGCTGCAGGCCTTCAGCCCATGTCCTGTTCCAGCCTTGGTTTTCTTGGCCCGGTTCTTAGCAGCTTTAATTAAAACTATTTTCCTTTTCGGCACACTTATTATGTTCCTTGGCCACAATACAGAACACTTGCTGCAAGTGCTAACAGGAGTAATTCATTAATGACGGTGGGACTGTAAGTGCCCTGCTTCAGCTTCCCACAGAAGGCTTTGTGGTTTCCAGAAAGAAAAGACAGGCGCCCTAGCATGTGTGGGAGGGGCCCTCGGGGGTGCAGGCCGGACTCTTGGAAAATGAGTGGCACAGGACAATGACCCAAGGAAGGTTTGGAGGCGGGGGTGGGGTGAGGGGGCTGAGGGAGTGCACCGCTCAGTGACGCTCCTAGGAGCGGGGCCAGGAGGCATGTGTGCCAGGGTAGCTGGTCCCAGGTGGCCCGGGGAGCAGCCTCGATGTTCTGCATGTGCGTATAACAATGCAATGCCAAAAGGTATGTACATTACGTTGTGTGCGTGTTATGCCTGTACATTATGTATCATATGTATGCATGCTATCTTATGTTATACTCCCATATTTGCCTCGTATGTGTTATGTTTGTGCTATACATGCCTATGCATGTTGCACGTGTGTGTTGTGTGTGCATTATGTATATAGTTATTTTATGTGTACATTATATTGCACATGTACATTTGTTATGTATATGTTTACATATTTTATAATGCTGTTTGTAACATTCACATGTGTTATGTGCTGTATGTAACATGATATACTATGAATGCATGTTATTTACATGTGTATATAATATATCACACATATATACTATGCATGTTATATTTGTACATTATACATAGTACCTGGTCCTGTTATATGTGTGTGAGTCATGCATGTACATGATGTGTTACGGAAACATCATTTTATACATGCAGGTTACATATCATGTGTGTATGTTGTATTGTATATGTTCATATTCATGTCTGTTTGGGTCCTAGCTCCCCAGGAGGTGCTGACTTTTTAGGTCCTGACTTTTTATGGTCCTTCTGTGATATTCATGAGGTGGAAGAGGTGATGGGAGGGTAAAGATATCAATGAGGTCCCTGCTCAGCTGTGTATAACATGAAACACTCATCCCTACTGTGTGTCCCTTACTCCTTCAATCTGTGACTTAAAAAAGCACCTGCCTTAACATGTAACTCAGTTTGTGCACCTTTCACCAGCCACTCAGCAGCAGCGGGTTTCCTGGTGCCCCTTCCCCCCCACGGTGGTACAGGGACCACCATATGTCTCTCAAGCGGCTGTGTAAGCCACAGCCCCTCCCCTTTCCCCAGAGGGTCTCCTGTGCCAGCGCGCTCTGCCTGTCCATGTGGCTCTTTCACTTCCTGGTCAGCGAGGAGCCTCATCTCTCCCCTTAGTTCAGGAGCCTGTGGAAGGCTTTAAGTCACCCCTGATGTCTGTCTCTGGCAGGCTGAGTCCATGAATCAGGGCCCCCTTTCTCTGCACATAACACGCACCCCCGCTCCAGTCCAGCTTTCTGCCTGCCCTTGTTCAAACAACCAAAGATCTTGCAGCTTCTACGGGAGTTTGCATTTCAAAGGGAAGTTTTTAAAGAGAAAATCCTCCAAAAGTCAGTGGCTGCCCTGGGGGAGCTGTGTGATGGCTGGTTGGGAGGGACTGGGGACGTTAGAGGGGGACTCCCTTCCACCCTGAAGTTACATCGTGGAACCAGCAGCTCTGCCTCTGAGCTGATGTTTGGGCTCCGGAGCCTGACCCAGGGCCCCTCTGCAGGAGGCTTCTCCCGCCAGGGGCCTCCCATTCACCCCGGGTCAGAGCGCCGTGTGGTGGAGATGAGAAATTTCGAAAAAACAGCTCGTTAAAGTAACCAAAAGTCTGTGCATGTTGTATAAATACAGCCCACGCCATCTGTTGCTGTTTTGTATCTTTTCATAGACAGCAATATGGTGGGGAATTGTCGCTAAGGCTTCAATAAAGACCAGCTTTCCCGTCTTTTTTTTGGGAAAAAAAAAGTATCCATTCACATAAGGAGCGTTTGTCTGTTTTGCCCAGCAGAGTTGGGGTCTTGTGAGCAATTTAAACGGAAGCAGCAGAAAGAACACTGCTCTAGAGGAGTCTGAACCCAGTTGGGAAGTAAAACATACGCATCTGGATACAGGCATTGAGGGGACATTGCCCAGGAGTGGTTCAGGGCCAGTATCAGGCACCGTCTAGAAGGTTCTCTGAGATCAGATCTGACTGAGCCCAGATTTTGAGGGGTGACAGGGAGCGAGTGTCAGAACAGGGGGCTTTGCAGGGACTCAAGGCCTTGCCAGCAGATGTGAGAGAAGGAGGTGCCTGGAAACTGGGTGGATGCAAACAGGACCAAGCGCAGGTCCCAGGGCAGGTGAGGGGTGTTGGGAAGCAGGTTGGATTTGGGGAGGGGCTTGGGGTCTAGTGTGGGCGGGGAGGGGAGTGCAGGCACCGCCTTGAGAGCATGAGCACATGTAGGTGGCTGCAAGGTGGAGGCAAGCAGAGCCCTCCTTCCCTCCTTCCCTCCTTCCCTGGTGGGTTGTGGGCAGTTACTGCACGGATATGGGTTTCCCGCAGGCGAGGAAGCTCAGGGAGGCTCAGCTCAGGGACAGACAAAGCTAAGACAGGACTTACGACAGATCCTGGGGTTTCATCTATGGAGCTGTAGCCCACACATAACACTGAACCTTCTGGGGCTTCAGGGTGGTCCCTTGATGAAGGTGGTGAGAATGGGGGGCTGCAAGGTTCCCAAACCTGTTGGTCCCCTGATGTGCAGCTGGAGGCCGGGGCTGCGCTGGCCCCATACTTCCCGGTCTGGCCAGAATTCCCCTTGTGGTGATTGCCCTGCCTTCACCACACCCAGTGGACAGTGATCATGTCCCTGGTCCAGGCTCTGTCCCAGGGCACAACCGAGGTACCATCTGTGGAGCCTCACAGGCTGACTCGATGGTGTGGAGGCATCTCCCTGTGGCTCACAGGCCAAGGCAGAGACGCTGCCCCTGACTCATGTGCCACTGGCCGATGGAGGGTGGCCGGAGCATTTGAGGATGGAGCACAAGCCCCCACACAACGGCTGCTGCTTCTTAGGAAATATTGTAATGATTCACTTGAAAATAGTGTGTTGATGTCCTAAATGTAAAATCAAACATGTGTAACATCCTCTCATGACAGGGACATGGGGTTTAGGGCCTTCTCTGCATGATGTCACTGGGGCTGTGATCTGTCCCCATGGTGGCCCTACATGGTCCTGTTCACCGGGAGGTGGGATGGGTTGTAATGGGAATAAGCCGGTGTGTGTGTGTGTGTGTGTGTGTGTGTGTGTGTGTGAACACGGTACCTTTTTTTTGGTCTGAGTGTCAGCCAATGCTTACTTGAAGACTTGCTTGCTTGGCAACCCATAAAATGTTCTATATTTTGGGGTTTGCTACTGACTCACTGTAGGAAGCTTGGCCTATAGTGTAAGTTTTAGAGACGGCATTCTCTAGAAGCCAAAATAGACTTAAAATTTACCTTCAAATTTTATGTACATTAAGTACATTCAGAAGTGTGCTTAAATACTGTAAAGGATTGATTTAGTTGTGTATGATTGAGGTCTGTTCTTATTTCTTTATAAAATTGTTTCTGGGAAAGAAATCTTCAAACTGCTAAGGCCATAGCAGAGATCAGACAGGAAGAAGGGAAAGAGGGCTTAAGGTGACGGAGACAAGGCAGGAGTGAGCGCTGCAAAGAGAAGTGGCATCTTAGACAAAGGTCACCCGAAGCTGTTTAGGAGGTGCTTGTGCTCCGGTGCCTGTCCCTGATGCAGATTGAAAGTTGTTCATAGTTGGTCAATTGGCCTCTGCCCTTAAATGAGTCCTGTTTTTTCTGTGGTGGAGCCCTGGGCACGAGGAGGTGGTGCAGGGACGCATCCCCACGGGGCAGTTTATCCCCAAGCTGAGAGGTGGATTTAGGGGAGGACTTTGGCTTTAACTCTGCTTTTCATCACTTTTGTGGGTTGAAGTTTGACCCCTACTCTGTTGTTGGAACACAAATCTGGGCTACTTTATTGATATTAGTTACCTGCTGTGCCTCCGAGCACCTACCGGCTTCCTTGCTGTGCTCTGAAAATACAGGTATTGTGCATCTGAATTATAATCTTGCTGTGATAATACGCCTGTATTGATTCAACAAAGTAAGTTGTCTATTTTGTTTTCACTTCAACATCTCTAAGGAGGAAAGACTGACAATCAGGAACATAAATATTTTGGGCTTCATATATCTTGTGGCATGAAGAAGACTAAAAAAAAAAGAAGTATAATAATTGCAAAATAAAATTTTACCAGGACATTCAGTCTATTTGAACACAGAGGATGAACTTTTCACAAAAAAGCACTTATTCCAGAACAGTGTTAAAATGTTAGCATCGTCTAAGCACCCGAAAGGCAGAAAATAGCATTACATTAAAGGTGCAACAATCCACATATAAATATGTAGAATCTGCTGCCTGGAGTTATGATTGTTTTTATGCTTTATAAAATTGTATAAAAGTTTATATTTCTACTTGGCTTTATTTTAGAGATTTTTCTTTGGGCTCCAAGGGGTTTCTCTGATTTACCTGGTGTTATTATGAACGATACCCTCTAAGGGACTGAGAAAGAGTCTAACATCAGATTTGTACATGAGTTTGATGTTTTCTGACATGTTCAAGTTCCTCTCTAAAGGTAGGTTTGGGCTGGATTTTAGTGCCTATTTACAATTACGATACATAACTGAACATTTTGATAAAACAACCCCATTGACTAGGCTTATTTTTCTTTTTAAAGAAAAATAAATATATTTGTAAACAAGTAGGAAGAAAGTTTTCTTTCAAAATAATGACTAAGTTTGCTTAATTGATGTCACTTCTTTCTGTGATGAGGTCCCATCACTGGTGTGAAACAGGTTTTGAATCACCGATTTTCATTAATCCCTTGATTTTGGGGTTGAAATGGCAGATTTATTATTATTTTTTTATTTCTGATAATCACAATCTATTGGCTTTTGCTTAGCAGACCAGAAAAAATGAAGGAATGGCAGGCCCCTGGGGTCGAATTTCAGGGGAAAGGTGTCATGGAACTTTTGTTTTTAGCTCATGGCCAGCATCCACGTTTCTTCATTTTGGCAACCAAACTCCACTATCCTTCTGAAAAGCCACCCCCTTTCACTGACAGCTGCACGGGTCTCCAGGGTGAGCAGGAGGCCAGCAGAGTCCTGCACACCCTGGTGGCCACAGCTGACCCAGGAGGGGCCTAAGACTCCGGGCTGCCCACGAGCCTTGCTGGGGCGCTATTGGAACCGCCAAGAAAGCTTAAAATCTTCACTTCAGTCTCACCAAAAATTTGCAAGCGGGGCACACCTAAAGAGCTTCACCTAGACCACTGGGCTTCCCAAATGACATTCTGCCTCATTTGCTCGATCCTTCTCCCACTCTTTCTCTCCATACATGTGTTATGTGATATGCACATATGTATACACATCCATACTTTTTCCTGGACTCTATAATAGAGTAAGTGAGGCATTCAACTTTTCTGAGAACTGCCAATCCTGGAAATGCCAGTGATGATCTTCACCACGCATGGGGCGGTGGGCCTGAGAACAAAGCCAATGCAGATGAAAGCGGAGCAGGGGAGAGCCACAGAGGTCGGCATTGTTTGAACACTTGGATCCATCCATGCTTCCAGTTGGGTTTTATGATTACACGAGCCAGTGTATTACGGTTCTTTCTTAACCCAATTTGAACTGGATTACTTTCTGCTCAGATTTAAACTCCTACAGCCCAGGAATTGGGGGACTCTAAGGTGCTGTCATCATGGGCAGAGTTAGGGTGGCAAATTTAGGGATGATGTTAAATGCATGAATGACTTTAAGAGAAAAGGCTGCTGATGGGCCTCTCTGGGCAGACATGTCATACCTGTCATATGATTTCCAACATCCAGCCTCAAACAGAAAAATCACTCAATAAATCGTTGAGTCAATGTTTGTCTATTGTGCAGGCAATTGAAATAGGTCTATCCCTGCCTATGTTCTAGCATGGAAACTTTCACTGAAATAAATTTAAGGTGTTTTTTTTTTTTCTTATTTTTCCACTAAGATTTTTGACCAAAACAGGACTTATTTTCTAGACATTTACAACTTTGCTACACCACTGTCATTTTCCTGGCACCCTGGCTGGCTCACCTGACATAATGATCACGGCAGGAAGATCCTTACCTTCCACACTCAGCTTCATTCTCATAACTACAGCCAGGGTGCTGCCCACTGAGACGAACGAACATCTCACATGCAGTCCCCACCTGAGGTCCGGCAACAGTCACTACAGAGGATGGTGTGTTGGCCTAGGCAACCGTCTCTTCATGGGAACATCGCCATAGTGAATGGTGAAGATAATTCATCTGATGAAAGGAGTGCCTCACAGTGCTTCTAGACACATCTGCCTTTGCTTGTATAATCTATATATATAAAATGCTATGATGCACACTGACCACCGGGGGCAGAGTCTCAATGCAGGAGCTGCCAAGCTGCAGTGACTTGGCAGCTGTGGTTTTTGGGTGATGCACCTAAAACCAGAGAGGAGGGAGCTGGATTCCAGGGTATATCACCCGAGAACCACTCTCTTGCAATCTGGGACCCCTCAGGGGATATCAGAGAGCAGGTTTCAGCCTGAACCTTGCAGTCCAGGCTGAGGGGTCCCAGTGGTGCACTGGGCCTCTAGTTTCTAAACAGTTGCCCCTTTTCTTGTGTGAGGTAGCACTCTCACTGTTGTTCACCCAAAATGTGGACTATTTAAAAAAGTTAGAAGGGAAAAGAGAAAGAAAATGTCTCCAGCTCCAAAATGGAAAATACTGTATCTCTTAAGGAAAGTTCAAAATTGAAGATCTGTAGACTATGTGGGCTTCTGTGATGGTAATTATCCTGTTCTTCCAGCATGAGTAAATGCATTATTGCTCACCCCAATATCATTATCCCAAGAGATGGATGTGTATGGGTACAGGTATTATGGATATGTGGGAAATGAAGAAGAAATGCCAGAAATCATGGAGAAAGGGGCTTCCATTGGCCCTGAGTTAAAAGAGAGATTGATTTAGACCCAACCTCTTTTTTGCCCACATTGTATAAATTGAAAATCGGACTCAAACCCTGTAGAGAATCTTACTGATGAAGATCTTTTTCAGGCACCATTCGGTGTGCTGACGCATTGCTCCCTGTTTCAGTGGCTCTGATGATAAGAAGGCCAGGCATCACCACAGACACCTTGTCTATTCTGGAAAATGGGGGTTTTCTGCATTTTCTGCCTGAAAGCAGGGTTCTTCCCCTTCTGCACCCGAATAAAATGTGGCTTATGCTCATCCATCTTTGCTTTGATTGTGATTCCTGACTTTACTTTGTAATAAAAGCCTTCAACACAATTAACTCTCAGGTACAAATAATATCTAACTTAACATTTTCATTGGATTAACATGTAAAACATAAACCAGTAGGGTTTTCTTGGGAGAGGGAAATTTTGAGGACAGTAGAGACAAGAACAAACACATCTGTTGGTCCAGTCAGTGGTTCAAGTGCCATCTGTGAGCACTTTGGTTCAAGTACCATCTGTGTATGTGATTGTGTGTGTATGCAGCCTAAGCCTTCAGTAAATGAAAAAAAGATGGGAAGGTGAGTTAAAAATAGTAGTAGGACAGGCACCACCTCTCTCCTGACACCAACAAGATGCACATCTGTGAAAAGAAAAAGGCTATTTGGATCTACAAAAATAGAAACAACATTAAAATATATGTATAGGAACTTTCTAAAGACTGGCCTGGATTTGTTAAAGGACTAATAAAATTCCTTTAGATATTTTTTTTGTTTCTTGAATTTTAATGAAAAGATTGACTTCTAGTCATTATTTATCTATTGTCAAACTTTAACAAACAGCTGTAGTGATAATTGCTGAATTTCTACTCTATGTTTAGAGGAAACTGTCAATTCACAAACATGGAATTGTGCTATTATCTATGTCTAAGGCATTTTTCTGTAAATATACAGACTTAGTGTTGGTTTTCAATAAATATACAAAGATGCTAATTATCACTAGAACTATTTGTTACCATTCAAAAATACATAAAAAATAAATAAAAGAAATGCCATTTTTCCATTAGAAATTCAAAAATATTTGTGTCGAGGCGGCCTCTTACATAGTATTTGGAAATTGCACTATCATTACGTTGTATTAACTTTACCTTTTGTTTTCCAGTCCTTGGAAGCAGATTTTCTCATCCAGTCTTCCTCGGTTGTCCTTCCTCACTTTCTTGGGAGAACTCTTCTCTTTGCCGGAGGGGCTCTCTCTGGGGCTGCCCAAGTCTTGGTGAGTTATGGGGAGAAAGGTAAATCCTATGAGAACCATGTGATTCTTGGATTTGAAGCTCCCAAGCTACTGCTATCTTTGCAATGTCTTTCTTTTGTCAAAATTCAACTCAAAGGAAAGGTTAACTCTGCAACAGACCTGTGAGCTGACTCTGAGAGCATGTGCTTGGGAAACAATCCCTGGTCAGTGCCAGGTGGAAGGCTGCTCAGGGCCTCTGGTTTCTGAGGCTGAGCTTAGAGAGGGATAATTAAGTGTAAAGTAACTGTGTGTGTGTGTGTGTGTGTGTGTGTATGTGGGGGGGGGTTCACATCTTTTCCTGGTCCCCACTATGTTATCAGAGCTACTTACCGTGGGCTGTGTGGGTCATGGGCGCTTTGCATGTTGTCTCTGACACATACCTCATAGCTTATACAAAAATAATTCAAACCCTAGCCATTGTTGCTCAGTGGATAGAGCATAAGCCTGCGGACTCAAAGGTCCTGGGTTTGGTTCCGGTCAAGGGCATGTACCTTGGTTGTGGGCACAACCCCAATGGGAGGTGTGCAGGAGGCAGCTGATTAATGTTTCTCTCTCATTGATGTTTCTAGCTCTCTGTCCCTCTCCCTTCCTCTCTGTAAAAAACCAATGAAATGTCTTTTAAAAAAATGATTCAAAATGAACAGGAAGATCTAAAGCAGTTATGCTATGTCTTGCCCACCACTGTAATTTGTGTGTGTGTGTGTGTATAGGAAACAGATAACTATCTTTTTATTTGGAAGGTCTTCATATCAAGAGGAGCTGTATCAAGGTGGTATACTTAAGAAACTACACATATGGAACTGCCATCCATATCTGGACCTTCTTTAGGTGGTGAGAATCTGGATTTAGCTGAAACTGTATTGGATCTTGGAAGAAAATGAAAGAGTACATTTTGTAGAATGATGTGAATCAGTGGAAACCATAGAAGGACTGTAATGATCAGTTTCTAGGGTGGCCCCAATAACTATCGCTTCCTCTCACTGATGCTTTCTGTATTCCTCTTCCATACTGCAAAGGGCCGGTCTGAAAACTTGGTGAGTGAATGGGTAAATAAACATGTACATCAAACAATGTAACATTATTTGGTGCTGAACAGAAATGCACTATCAATACATGAAAAGACATGGAAGAACCTTCAATGCATATTATTAAGTGAAAGAAGAGAATCTGAAAAGGCTACAGACTATGTGATTCCAACTATACAACATTCTGAAAAGGCAAAGCTATGGAAACAAGAAGAAGATCAGTGGTTTCAAGGGTTGAGTTGGGGGAATAAGTAGAGCACAGGGGATTATGAGGCAGTGAAAATATTCTGTGTGCTACTCCAATGTCATTATACATTTGATTATTGATATGTATCAGCAGATGTAAGAAATATGCAAGTTTTGAGCAGGAAACTTCCCCAGTCATTACAGGGCAACATCCCTAGATCCTGCAATTATTTCATCTTTATTTTGTTATTTATGTAGTCCTCAAGGGAAAGCAGTGGAAGGACATTAAGGGTGTTAGCATGTGAATGCTGGTTTGATTGCAAGTTGTAGTAAAGTGCTCATGCACCTGGACTTGTTCAGATGGCCCTTCTGTCCATTTTTGCCTTTGTTTGCAGATGTGTCCTATCATTGTGCTGGACCCTGTAGGCTCACAGAGTTCAGTAAAAGGGAATGACTCTTAGGAACCAGAGTTTTAATCAATTCAAGACGACTCCATTTCTCTCGCTTGTATGTTCTCAGCCCCATTCTTCATGTCTTGCACATTGATAGATGCTAGTTGAATGAATGGTCAGGGAGCCAAGGAGAGCTATACTAGGATATGCGTTTTCTCTTGAGTCTTTTAGAAATCAAATTTAGAAAAATCAACACACAGGTTTTCCACTTAGGCAAAGCAAAACCAGAAGAGATGCTCAAGCTCATAACTGTCTGGATACAAGTAGGGTGTACTTACTCCTCCTTCATGGCAGACAGAGTAGGAGAGAGCAGGCTGAGGGCCAGGCGGGGGTAAGGATGGTTTGCCTCCGTCACTGTCCTTTGACCTGCCTCTCTGAGTATTTCAGAGGCAGGTGAATACAGATGGCCTATTTGAGCCATTTCCTGAGAGGTCCATTTATTTTCTTCCTGGCCCCTAAATTACGCAATAAGATCCACTGGGAGCCGAGACTGGTTTGGTTCAGTGGATAGAGCGTCGGCTTGCGGACTGAAAGGTCCCAGGTTCGATTCCGGTTGGGGGCATATACCTTGCTTGCGGGCACATCTCCACTGTGGGGCGTGCAGGAGGCGGCTGATCGATGTCTCTCTCTCATTGATGTTTCTGACTTTCTATCTCTCTCCCTTCCTCTCTGTAAAAAATCAATAAAATATATTAAAAAAAAAAAAAGACAGCCTGGGAGGATGTCTTCCCACTGCCCACCTTGTCCCTTGATCTGGGAGGAAAGAAGCACCAATCTTGGCTTTCAGCATTAACACAAATCTTGCCTCCTCTCTGGGTACCGCTAGTTAAAGCCTCAGTGATATCTTTCTCACCTGAACTCTAGCAATGGTAGTAAGCGGGGGCAGGTGTGAAGTTGTTTAGAACCAGCTCCAGCTGGAAGAAAAGGGAAGGAAGCCATTGCTTTTCCGTCTATTTTCAAGCAGGTGGCCATTTAGGACAATGTTGGCATTGCCTAGAGCAGTGGTCGGCAAACTCATTAGTCCACAGAGCCAAATATCAACAGTACAATGACTGAAATTTCTTTTGAGAGCCAAATTTTTTAAACTTAAACTTCTTCTAACGCCACTTAGACTCACCCAGGCCATGGTATTTTGTGGAAGAGCCACATTCACGGGGCCAAAGAGCGGCATGTGGCTCGCCAGCTGCAGTTTGCCCACCACTGGCCTGGATACCCAGCCTTCTGGGGAGGGTGGTAAGAGATGGAAGGCAGTGGATGGACAGTAAGAGTGTTAGGATGTGAATGCTGACTTGCCGATGTATGGTCAGCAGCATGATAACACAAATGTTCATGTTTGTTGCTGTAATTGACAGAGGAGAAAGGTAAGTGTAAGCTGCTTCAGGCAGCCAGAGCTTGTTCTTATTTCGCCAGAAAAATAATGCAACTACCTAGCTGGTTGGCCTGCGGGCTTAAGTAGCTTCTGTAATCGGGGGCCACTCTGGCTTGCTAATCCTTGATCTTAGCTGGATGTGATCACAGCCCCATCCTGGGCTCACGAGGGAGAGGCTTACTGCTAATTGGCAGGCGTCGGCACTGTGAGTTGCCCGGCAGAGGAGATAGTGTGAGACGGCAGCGGAGGACGGTCTGCCATTTCAACTGCTCACAGACCCGCTTGCCAGGGAAATAATTTCTAACTTTATTGCTTGCTACGTTAAATGTAACGTGCATTGCTACCACTGGTTACTAAGAACATTTTGTAAAATTTGTAAAGTTATGAACACCAAAATTACAGACACCTAGCTCACATGGCTATTCAGAGTTCTTTCCTCTAACCCAGTGGTTTTTAGCCGTCAGCTCCTAGGGTGAGTAGTTTGGGGTACTGTCCCCAGTTCCTCAGGGCAAGCTGCCAGGAGGTCACCTGTGGAGAGCCACTGCAGGGTCCTTCCCAGGAAGTGCCTGGGTTGAAGGGGCAGCTTCGGGACAGCTTGCACCAGGCTCCACCCGTGTGACCTTCCCCTGCAGTGTCGGCCAGTCTTGCAGTCACATGAGTCGTCCGTGCCAGCACCTCCTCACTGCTACCTGGGAGCCACGTGGGTATGAACTGACTCAGAAGCGAGGCCCTTGGCTACTGTATCCTGGAAGACACAAGTGTAGGGTGAGAAGCGTTGTGGCGTGTCACTTTGGTTCAAGCAAATTGTTCCCTCTGGGAGCTGTGGGGGCTTTAGTGTCCTCATCTGTAAAATGAGTTCTCATCGGCTTGTGAAAATGAGTGGAAAAAAAAAAAAATATATATATATATATATATATATATATATATATATATAGTGTAATGAGATTAGGTAAATGTTAACTTCTTATCGTCATCATCACCATGTCATCTTCGTCATCATCGCACATTGACCTTTGACCAGAAAACACAGAGGGGCTCAACGAAAAAGAGAATGCTGTGGAGCCTCCCAATTTAACCAGCAGCATTTCTGCTTTGCAGAACTGATTAGAGGAGGGCAAAGCCTCTTTAGTAATTGATAGAGATGTGGTACTTCATGTGAACTTGGAGTAATTGCAGATGGAGAGGCCAAGAATTTTATGCAGATAGCAACAAGGTCCCTGACACGGGGAAGCAATATCCCTGCACAGACCAGCTTAAGACAAGATTAGTGTGGAGCACAGGAGGATCAAGGGGATCTGCATGGAGCAGATAAGAAATCTGGACCTGGCCAGAAAAGAGACGATTCCCCAGACGCCCTGTGTGAAACTGAGGATGGAACCGACCACCCGTCAGAATCGCACAGTGCAGTGTTTACAATTGTTGGCAAGCCACGAGGCTCCAGTCAACTGTAATGAAAAGTGTGCATGATTTTCAACGCATGGAGTTCGGGTCCTTCGTGGAAAACTCTAGAAAGGAATTTGAACATCATTTGATTTATTGCATCCAACATTTGGGTCATAGATACTCCCGATTTTTCCTCTTTTGCCCCCTGCTCCTTTTGTAAGTGAAAAAAATCTCCGTGTTGTGGCTGATGGGTAAAAGATGCTGGTGGTACTTCTGTGCTGAGGAACAGGAACGCCACAAGTATGGAAATGCTTTAGACTTTAAAAATGTGAATAGAATCAGCAAACACGTTGGTGCCTATGAAAAAAATAGCATCTCTTATGAAAATTACAGACCAACTTTGCTCACGTGCACAAGCGCTCCAATCCTAAACAAAAAGTAGCAAAGTGAACAGAGCTATATACTAGATACAAGGTTCCATAAAGGTGGGGTTTCTTCAAGTTGGTTCAACATTAAAAAATTCTATTCATGTCATTTAACACTCTTACAGACGAAAAGAGATAAAGAGCATATGATTTTCTCAAAACTCTCAGAAAAGCATTTGTTTAGAACCAGTATTCTTTATAAAAATATTATTCATAAAAATCTTGTTAACATAGGAATGGGAATTCTCCAATTCCCAATGCTCTAAACACCCATCTTTGATCAAATAATTGAACCTGTAGCACCAAACTCATCAGCAAACTGGGACAATACCATTCTCCAGTATCTCACGAGGGGCAGAACTCTTCCCTTTTTAATGGGAATTTAGAAAAGAAAGTGAATAAGCAAATGCATTTAAGTTACATTCCTGAAAAGAAACCTGATCCTTATCAAATTTGCAAATATTTAAAGACAAATGCTACTTAAAAATATATTTAGGCTGTTTTTTAAGGGGTTGGACTGAAGGGCAAGAATGTTTTTTTATTTTTTTATTAATGTATTACATGTATACATATCTTCCTATTGTCCCCCCCCCAACCTTCCTCACTCCATACATGCCCTCACTCCCCAAGGCAAGGATGTTTGTAAACCTGCTTAAATTACATAGATATACTAGTACTTCTACTTAAAGGTAATTGCTGAAAGTCCCTCCCAGGAATTGTGGATAACAGAGTAGATGCAAAATATTATTTAAAGCTGAAAAATGTCCCTAATGACAGGCATGTACACATCTGTGCAATTGTCTTGATTTTATAATTTTCCTTCACTCACTGCATTCTTTGGGTTTAGGTGAGACTATAGTTGAAGGTTTTCTGAAATGTTGGATTTTGTGAAAATAAACTTAATTTTTAGCTCTAGAAATATAGACATTCTTTCAGGATTTCTTTAACCTCCCATCTGAAAGAATTCCAAATCATTCTCCTGAGGATCTACAGATATCAAAAGTGATTTAAAAATGTTTAATAATATTGCTAACTTCTCCTACTTTATTACCTGTTATTAGGATAAAATAATATGTTTAATAAGAAAAAAATGAGATGATCAGGGAAATTATTATATTTGGCCTTTCAACTAAGCAAAAGTATCTCTTCCAGCATTCAAAAATTTGTGAAAAAAAATGGCATTGTTTATGGGGCAAAGATTTGAGCAGGTCTTTAGGAAGGCCTTAAACTACAGAGGCTCACTTATTCCCTAAGAAAACTCAATGGAGTATATTATAAAGCACTTTATGATTTTCAGTCAGTTAGTTTTCTGCTGGTTAAGCATCCTGAACCCTGTAATTTTTTCATATTGAGCACCTAGTGCTGTAGAAATAACTATTCATTGAATTGTTTCAAGACACTAAATAAGGAGAGAGAAAGCCTGGGGTGGGTCAATGGGGGAGAAAGGGAGACATATGTAATATTTTCAATGATAAAGATTTAATTAAAAAATTACATCTTTAAGCAGATGCATGCTTTTTGTTTGTTTGTTTGTTTGTTGTTTGTTTGTTTGTTTTAGCAGAAGGTCACAGGTTGTGGGAGCTAGGACCTCCCTCAAGAGGGAATTTGGAGTTTCAAATAAATCAAGAAAGGCACCAAATAGCTAATCCTAGAAGTTCTGGTTTGGAAAGTGTTTTTAATTTTTCTGTATATAATGTAGAAAGAAGAGATAATTTTTTTAGGTCAACATTCTTTCTTTTTGGATTTTGGGTCAATTTTGGTCAGTGCTGGGTAGGCAGGTAGAGATTGTAAGTGTAAAAATCACGTGCCGTGGATATACTATTAGAAATGGTCTATCTTACTAATCGAAAAGACCCTAGAACCTTAGGCCATCTCTTTGGACATCTAAAACTTCTAAAAACATGGCATCAACCCTGGGGTAACCTTTCCAGGGCTAGGTGATGGGGCCTCATTAGATGCCCCATCTTGGGATCTGTTCTCAAACTCATCTACTGACTCCAATCTCTTTACAACAGAACCTACAGCCATTTTTCTTCATGGTCTAGTACCCATGCTTTTCTGGGCACTCACTTATTTGATCTCTGCAATTGGAGGAACACGTGTATGGTTGGTCATGAGCCAGGAGAAGAGGAAGCTGAGGTCTACAGTTCTGGCTAAGGTCTGTGCTGTGCTGGGCATGAGGAACCAACTCTGAAAGGTAGCTGACCATTGATTTAGGGCAGTGGTCAGCAAACTGCAGTTTACAAGCCACATGTGGCTTGCAAGGCGTGGTTTGCCAATCTATTGACTAACAAGTTTGCCGACACTGGGATAGGGGCTTAATCACAAGGAACAACAACAGCCTGTAATGATTGGAATTGAGTGTCTAGGTCAGTGGTCGGCAAACTCATTAGTCAACAGAGTGGCAAACAGTGTCATGAGCCACGGTTTGCCAACCACTGGTTTAGGGTAACATTACTTACAGTTTCCACCACAATTGTATGCAACTGGGTCCTTTTCCAGGACTCTGGGCTCATATGTTCATTGTCTATGTGTTCTCTCTACTTGGTGTATGGTAGATAGGTATCTCACACTTAATAACATGCCAAACCTTGACCGGGTGGCTCAGTTGGTTGGAATCTCATCCCATATACCAAAAGGTTGCAGGTCCAATTCCCAGTCTTAGCATATACCTAGGTTTCTGGTTTGATCCTCAGTTGAGACATATTTGGAGGCAATGGATCAATGTTTCTCTCTCACAGCAATCATCAATGTTTTTCTCCTTTTCTCTAATAATCAATAAACATATCCTCAGGTCAGGATTAAGAGCATAATAATATATCCAAAACAGAAATCTATTCCCCTCTGCCCCCTTAAAAAAATCTCTCTATCTCTTAGTCTTTCTCATTTCCCTAAATGGCTTCATTATCATCCTAATTGTACA
>PVJN01044831.1:0-17160 GCA_004026805.1 Lasiurus borealis | reverse complement strand
GCTGGGTCTGGGGTTTAGTGTCGTAGGATAAGGGGTTCAATGCCGTTGGGAGTCTCCGTTTCCCTCCCGTCAGAGAAAGCCAGCCAGGTACTCGGGCACCGGCTCTCCCAGCGCGCGCGTCTCCGTACCTCAGCTTTTTGCAGTTCCTCTGGGTGTCTGTGAACCCCTCTCTTTCCTTCTAGCTGTAGAACTTCCACTCCGCCAGCTTTCCTGTGGTTCTGGATGATGTCTGTTCTGTCTTTTAGTTGTAGTTTTGAAATTGTTGTGCGAGGCAGCAGTGTAGGTGTTGACCTATGCCGCCATCTTGGCTCCTCCGTGGGTGATATCTTAACTCAGAGTTACTAATACCCACCTTTTCCCATTGACTATTGTTCTTCATGTCATCAAGATTGATGATGATGCAGCACTTTCAAAAGACTATAAATCACTCCGAGCTGGTCTCGCTGGGCTCGTGCGTGGCCTTACAATTATGTAGAGCTTGCTTGTTTGACTCCCACCAGAGCCAATGTAGTTAAGCATCCAGTTCACTGCCTTCCCATAACCACTTGGTTTGTAGGGGTCAAAAGACTCCTCTCCTAATACTTCTGGGAACTTTTTCAAACCACTGACACCAGTTCTACAGGTTTCGATGCTGGCATGTTTGCTGTTCTCATATGCACAGACAATAACTACCTTGCAATTCCGCCTCACTAACAACAACTGTCAAGTGCAATTGATTAGAAGACAGTCTCATTTCAGAGAAATAGAAAAAAAAAAGCTCATCTTAGAACCAGAGAAATATGATTGGTATAAAACCATAAAAATCATCTGAGATATTTTCATGGAGTCTTGGACAATTTAATGTTCAAAGGTCTCCTTTTACTAAAAGCTACGTGTTTTCCTGAATGAGGGGGGAAATGTATACTCCTCAATATTTCACAGCTTATAGAACAACAATGGGAAGGGTGTCCAGGGATTTATTTAGGTCTGTAAGCTAAAACCCTTTCTGTGGTTCCTTCCTTCCTAGAAATCAGTGTTAATTGGTACAGAAGCACAGAAATAACATCCTGTAGTGAAATATTACATATTCGGTATTTGATTTGTTAGCAAAGTGAAGCAGCTTTATTAGAGTCAGAATAAAATTTTCCTAAGATTATGTGAGCCTAGTGTATGGGAGTCATGGGTCTCTGCATCTCAATGAACCCTTAAACGAGCAATTTGAGGAAGTCTGTTTTCCCTGACCCTGATTATTCTTCAACTGACAAACACTCTAACATCAAGTTTTGAATGCTATTTCTGGTTGCTGCTATATTTTGTTTTCATCCCAGCCAAATTTTGCTGAAATATACTAATGACATTTACTGTCTCAAGATCCCTGCTGGGATTCTCTTTACCTAGCATACGCAATTTCTTGTTTAAAAATCTAACTATAACTCTGCTCTCTCAATAGGAGGATTCAATCAGTACCCGCCACCAGCGCTCGAGAATGCCTGTAGACTCATCAATTCACAAGCAGAGGATTATCAAAACAGCGGTCTCTTGTGAGTCAGAAAGCTCTTATATTTACAAGTGACTGTTAATGGACTGACGGGTGTCTAACTGGCTGATGGCAGGTTATTAGGGTGAGGAAGCTAAAAAGGTCTCTGAAGTAAAGGCTCTTCATGCATCTCATTTTCTGTAGCAGAAATTCCACATCAAGCCTGCTTCCTGGATTGATGTTCTTATAACATCCTCATGAGCTTTATCAGAAGTTTGCCTTTAAATTCATGGTTTCCTGAGAAATGCTCACATTGAAATTTACTCCAGAATAGAAACCACAGTTGAGCCTTAACCCACCTCAAGCTATTGCCCATCTGTCCCACCCTGTGCACTGGGTTCGGCCACACTGGCCTCTCACCTGTCTTGTGTGAGCTGTTGATCCATCCTCCTGGGCCTCTGGTCATGCTGCCCAGGGCCCCATTTCTGCCAGTGAGACCCCAGGCATCTTTCATGGCCCTAAATGAAACTGTCTCCATGTTGAGGTCCATCTTTACTTTCAATCAAAAACCATAATTCATCCTTCTTTATGCCTTTTTATACATATGCTGAGACACTTAGCATACTTAGTTTATCCCAATAGACATTTAGTCTATCCCAGTGTCTCACTCACTGAAGTCTGGGCCTGCATGCTTCATGGTTTCATCCTCAACACAAAGCATAAAAGACCTCACAATATAGCTGTACCAGTAAATAATTTTCCTTAAAATTGTATCCTAAATACAAATACAAATAATTAGTCTGAATGAAACATGAACCTCAAACAGAACAAGTGTGGTCCATTGGGTTGCTCTCTGCTTCTCTCTATACTTCCCCACGCTTGGATCCCTGAATGTGACCTTGCAAAAGTCCAAATGTCTGGCCATAATGACTCCGTCCTCTCAGAGGCAGTTAAGCTAAGAGCTTTTCAGAACAGATAAGGTCTCTGATGGAAGCAAAATGACAAGATGAAGGTTCCTCAGAATTCATGCAAGCCCATGTCCCTCTAAAGTTAGATTTCATTTAGTTGGTAGTTTAGCAAGGAGTGTCCAACACCCAACACCTTCTGAAAGGCAACATAATATTGATGTCATGCAAAGCAGTGCTTCCCAGCATTAAATAAGTCATAAAGTCATTTAACGGAAAATCAAGTCTTACAGAACTGACAATAAAATATTATAATGTTATTTAAACATGTACAAATGTAAATCTAGCTGCAAATACCATAGGCTTATAGTTCTTATGCAACTATCAGACCAAAACAAATTTTTGCATCAAACCTAAGTAAACCAACAAGACACAAATTTAAAACACTAATTTAACACTTGAGTCTACTTTGCCAAAATAGAATTCTTGAAAATTAAAAACATATGATACATATTTCAAAATATGATGCATGCTGCCACAATGATCATTCCTAACTGTGTGTTATGATATTATTTGGCTTTTACTTGGTATGAATGTATTATTCATGTATTATGTCTGACGTTTTTTTTCTTTTTTCATTAACTTTCAACAGTTAAAGTAATACTGATAGGTGCCAAACCCCAGTATGAAAAATAAGTGTAAACATGGACATTGTGATTATATAATTTATTTACATCAATAAAATAAGAGTAAACTTATATTGAATATGTTTTCTATCATCATCTAAATAAAAACTATTCTCAAATTATCCTAGGGAACTCTTAATCTCCTAAGAATAGAAATGTAGAGACTATTTTATGAAATATAATGTCAATTAGATAAGTTTTATATAGTCTTATTCTTCTCAGAACAGTTCTTGGTAAATTAAATGATATTTTTATATACTCTATTATGATTAATATGAATATGAAACATATTATTTGGTTGTTCCAAATAACCTGTGATTGACCTTTTTGTCATTTATCTAAAATCCTGTGGCAAATCAGACTTGGTTTATTCCAAAGTAGTATTTCATAGGCTATAAGCAAATTGGGGGAAAGGAAGGATAAACGGGAATTTTTAAATTTACCAGTTTATACATTTTAAAATAGTAAGTATAATGAATCTCCATGGACTATATGATTGAAATGAATTTAGATTTTCAACACTCTTTTTTAAAGATATAATTAACTAGCTATATTAAATTGTTATATTTTATTTGCATCCCCAAAATTTTCTAGATTTACCTAAGATTTTCCATTTTATCTTCCAGATTTACTGCTGAGCCACATGAGATTCCTTTAGGAGAGAATAGTTTCATCAACCAGGAATTAAATGCTGAGAGAGACACATCTTTTATGTTGGATGACCATTTGGTTCACATGCTAAATCAAATGTTTATGCCACCAAAATTAATGACTAAGTATGAAGATCAGGATTCTGAAGAAATTGCAAGTCTCACTTCTGGTAAGGAAATGAAAACTTACAATGAAAATTTATAGGTAACTGGTCCTTATCTTTTAGCAATAATAGAGAATCAAATACATTAAGGCAAGTATCTAAAGCAACATTTTCCAAGTTCAAAGTAATAGCTACAACTACTCCTTTTATTTAAAGTAAAGATTTAAATGGTGACAGGCACTGCTAAGGAAATTGCTACTATAAACTATAAGTAATGCCCTTGATATTCTTTTTTTATAATGTTTTTATTGATTTCAGAGAGAGGAAGGGAGGGAGAGAGAGAGAGATAGAAACATCAATGAGAGAGAAACATCTATCATCTGCAGGAGATCAGGTGTCTCCTGCATGCTCCCTAATAGGGATCAAGTCTGAACTCGGGCATGTGCCCTGCCTGGGAATCAAACCCTCAACATCCCAGTGCAAGAGACAAAGCTCAATCAACTGAGCCACACCAACTGGGCCTGTCCCTGACATTTTTTTCAAATTTAAGGTCTCTCTGGATTCTACAACTTAGGTTAGTGTGATGTAGAAGGAATTAATATAGAGAACAATAAAGCCAATGGATAAAAATGACTTTAAAAGTTGGCCTGGCCAGAGCCCTAGAATTAGTGATGGCATGACTTTGTAGGAGTTATTTCTGAGAGACCTAGGAATGATAAAGCATAAACTCTCCCACTGCCTTCTCTATGCATTTGAATGGCAAGGCAGCAATACCTTATTAAATGTCAAGATTTAATGATTTAAAATAAATCAGATATATAGGATATTAGTATTTCCACGAAAAAGGATGACATTCTAAATAGACTGTTCAGCCATTCCATCTTTGCAACTAGAATTACCAAAAATGCTCCTTTGATCAGAATGCTAGCATTTAAGGCATTATGTCATAAATACCATGTGTGCTGTTAGAATATTTAAATGTAAAAGAAAAAGAGGCCAATTGCATGCCAATTATTTATGTGGATAAATAATATTTATTTCTTAGTAGCTTCCTTAGATACATTTTCTTTTATTCAGGTTCGACACTAATATCCCTACCTTGTCCCACTATTTCTCAAGTATGACATTTGAAGTTTATTTTTTAAAATGTTAAACATTCTGTAAAGGAATACATTTACATAAAAGAAGCTAAAATTAAAAATAAAAGAGTCAATCAATCGTTAATTGAAATATAAGACTTAAAGAAAAAGGCAATGCAAACTGGGTGGCATGGCTCAGTGGTTGAGTGTCAACCTATGAACCAGGAGGTCATGGTTTGATTCCCTCACCTGTCAGGGCACATGCCAGCGTTGTGGGCTTGATCTCCAATTTGGGGCATGAAGGAGGCAGCCGATTGATGATTCTCTCACATCATTGATGTTTCTCTCTCTCCTTCACCCTTCCTCTTTGAAATAAACAAAACTATTTTTAAAAAGATGTAATGCATTAAAACTGAATATATGTAGTACCATGGCTTTAATGTACTTGAGTGTGTACATTTTCAGTTAAAAAAATTTAATGTCATATAGAGATAGCTTAAAGAAGAGAATAAAATATTCTTTTTAAGGGATGTAGTTAATTTGGAGTGTTTATTTTAATGATAAGGGAATAACAACAGCCTTCAAGGCACAAGAATTTATTATGGTTTAATTTAAAAAGAGCAAATGAAAGAAGTGGTTTGGGCTATGTTAGTAAGGATTAAAAAAAAAGTGTCATTTGTGAGAGTCTCATTAGGGGTAAGCATTTTAAAGTTAAATAATCCAGAAATGTGAATCTTTTTAGGAAATACTTATGTGACTAGCTATTTAAAAAAGGAAAAGAAATTCATCTTTGCAGCCTTCCTTAATGAGCATTGTTCAGTGATAAAAGACTTTCCATTTGGCTTTTCAGATGTCTGGGAATCAAGACATTCATAGTTTAGCATAAGAACCAATTTGGGCCAAGACTGGTTTGGCTCAGTAGATAGAGGGTCGGCCTGTGGACTGAAGGGTCCTGGGTTCGATTCTGGTTGGGGGCATGTACCTTGGTTGAAGGCACGTCTCCAGTGTGGGGGATGCAGGAGGCGGCTGATCAATGTCTCTCTCTCATTGATGTTTCTGACTTTCTATCCCTCTCCCTTCCTCTCTGTAAAAAAATCAATAAAATATATTTTTTTAAAAAAAGAACCAATTTGGCTGAAGAAATAATTTTACATGGTTCTAGTAAGAGAAAATATAATTGTCAGTTACTCTTTCTTCACCCAGTTTCTCCTTGGGTTGAAGTGTGCTAGGAAATCCATGAGTATTATGTCAGGTTCCAATAGACTGGGAACAGTGAGTCTCAGATCTAAGGATAATATACACTTTTTAATCCTTTAAAATAAATCTTAGTTTCCGATCATAAGTGTTGTTTAGGGACTATGTACTATTCCTTTAAAAAAAATCACCTTTACCCAGTTGCTAATATCTACTGAGAATTTCCTGTATGATGTGCCATCCTCATGGGGAGTACATTGTGGTTCAGATATTTTAGTCACTTGTTAAGAGTTGAGCATCGTTAAGTTCCAGAAGTATTGCACAAATAAAAGGTTGATAATTTTCTTAAGTATTTCCAGATGTTGTGCTTGTTACTTATTTATAATCTGATCCTTTTTTTTTTTTTACTAGGTGTACCAGTTAATAAGGCGGATTTTTTTCAATAGATGGAGTTACACATATGTTGATATATAGTATATACGATTTGATATGTATGCTATTTTGTTGTATTGACAAGCTTCAAAACTTTATATGTCAAATTCGTTAAAGGTGGTAACATCATAGATACCTTTACGTTTAAAAATGTTGAATTTCATGCATAAAAAAGAGCATTTGCGGGAAATTTTAATTCATTACTTTATTTTGAAGAAACATGCTGCTGAAAGTTATCATATATTAGGGAAGCTAATGGTGAATGTGCTCCATCTCAAGATACTGTAAACACTGGTTTAAGCACTTTAACAATGATGATTTCAATGTGAAAGACAAAGAACATCCAGGTCAATTTGAACCATGCTTTGATCGTAAAACGACTTGAATGTGCCAGAAGACACGGTGAAGTAATTTTGCTTCATGATGACTCACCATCACACACTTAAAACCCAGTTAAAGACATGTTAAAAGATCTTGCCTGGGAAGTATCAACCCACCCGCTGTATTCACCAGACCTCGCTCCTTCAGATTACCACTTGTTTCAATCGAAGGCACACGCACTTTCTGAGCAGCACTTCAAAACATACGAAGTGGAAAATTGGGTCTCTGAATGGTTTGCCTCAAAACAAGAAAAGTTCTATTGGGATGGTATCCACAAATTACCTGAAAGATGGGGAAAATATGTAGCTAGCGATGGACATTACTTTGAATAAAGCACTTTTTGATGTCTCTCTTGAAACTATCGTGTTTTCTTTGATGACAAAATCCGCCTTATTAACTGGTACATCTAGTAAATTAAATCTTTATTGAAAGTATTACATATGTCCCCCTTTTCAGCCACCATTGACCCCTTCTAGCCTGCCCCCACCCCCAACCCCAGGCTTTGTCTACCCTAGTGTCTGTGTCCATAGGTTATGCTATAGGCATACAAGTTCTTTGGTTGATTTCTTCTCACCCACCCGCCTCCACCTTCCCTCTGAGATTCCACAATCTGTTCCATGCTTTTATGTCTCCAGAATTATTTTGTTCATCAGTTTATTTTGTTCACTAGATTCCACATATGAGTGAGATCATGTCATACTTGTCTTTCTCTGACTGGCTTATTTTGCTTAATACATTATTCTCCAGGCCCTTCCATGCTGTCCCAAAGGGTAAGAGAACCTTCTTTTTTACTGCTGCATAGTATTCTGTGGTGTAAATTTGATTCTTATGGCTTATAGCTGATCTTTCTGCCCTTGAGCTGAGAGTTTTGAGGGAAAGTCAGGAATCACAACCATTTAAGAAATTTATAGAGTTCCTAGAGTCTTGTGGTCTGGCGATGAGTTGTATACCACCCTCTTTAATAAGAAACACAGCCCCTGTCTTTCTGCCAGTGCCTCTCTCTGTCTCTCTCTCTGTCTCTGTCTCTTATCTGCTTGGATTTCCAAGTTCATGTTCAGTGCCATCACCTTTGCTGAACAGCTCGAGGACATCTGTATCAAAATTACCTGGAATGGAAGTCCTTTATCAGCACAGATTTCTAAGCTTCCTCAGAAATACTGCTTCAAATTTAGAAGTGTGAGTGGCAAGAGGAAAGTGACAAACTTTAAATCCACCAAAGGTGATTTTTGTATTTTTCCAGGTTTGAAATCCACTATCCCAAGGATTCACAGAGAGTGGGTCCTGAACCACCAGCATCAGCATCACTGGGGAACTTACTAGAAATGCAGATTCTCAGTACTCATCCCAGACCTACTGACTCAGAAACTCAGGGGCCCAGCAATCAGTTCTAAGAAGCAGCATATGTGATTCTGATACAGGCTGCTTTGGGGTGCCACATTAGTTCTGTTTTCAATGGCGCTGAAAGCAATTGGGCATCTAGTATTAGAGAACAGAAAGGAGGATTTGTTTCCAAAAGTTCCAGGAGCACTGGGTTATAACATCATGTTACTTATCCAAGACCACTGAACATCCATCCATCCATCTGTCCATCCATCCGTCCATCCACCCATCCAAACATCTTTATAATAAAACACTGTTTAAGATCCAAAGATATAGAGATTATCTAGAGATACTACCATGCATTTTAACCCTGTTTTTCTGCAATATAAAAATTCCTTGGAAAATTCTGCCCCTCCTACTTACTTACCAATGGCATACACTTAGCTCTTTGGAATTATGTAATGAAAAATGAATGGTTTCATTCTAATAAAATTGCAATTTGTTAAGCCAGTGGCAAGCCTAGCACTTTCTTCAAAGATACTATGTTAATAGTCTTTAAAATACATTCAGTCTATTTTCAGGATTAAAGGAGGACGGGATAATTTGTAATGAATGTTAAATACTAATCCAAACTCAGCCTTGGGCTTACTCATCTCTTTCAGCAGTCCCAGGCCTTAGGATAACTTCAACTGATGTTCTTTTTAATGAATTTCATTGAGAAATTAGAACCAACACGTCCCTCTTCAAGTGAGGCTGGAATTGAGCTCAAGGGAATTTGCAGGGCTCTGTTTCACATGTTTTTCTAGCTTTAATCTGATTCTGATCTACAGATTAGTTCTTTTTGAAATGCCAGTATGTCTTTGGACTTTGAATCAATGGTAGGAAAGGTATTTAGTGATCATCTCTTGCATATTCTCTGGGGGGAAGGGGTGCACCTGGGAGACACATTGCAATGTCTGGAGGAGGTTTTTGTTGTCACAATTGGAAGGTACTACTGGCATCTAGTAGGTACAGGCCAATATGCCTCTAAGCACTTTACAATGCACAGGACAGCTCTTTACAACAAAGAATTATGCAGAGGAACTGTCGATAGTGAGAGAAACCCCATTTTTTAAAATAGAAGAATCTTCATACCCCATAGTGTTAGAAGTAGAAGATTCAGTGGAGAGGCTGGTGGTTCCTACACCCTGTAGACATTTCTTCAGTACCCTCAGGAATCTGCTAATTTAAAAAACATTATAAAAGGGCTGTTATACTGTATAAAATTTTAATACAGAGAGTCTCAAACAAGCTGAGCTGTTTGTTGTGTGGAATAAATGCTTTGGTTTTTTTTTCCCCCACAGGCATATAGGTTTACATAGTTTTAATCAGTTGCATATCTCCCTTTTTATATAATCCTGTCATACATTTTCCATATTGCTTCAAGCTTCATGCTGAATTTTCTGTGTCCTTATAATGTTACTTTTCACCAATGAGTGAGTTTAGCTATTTACCTCTTGTTGAACTCATAGCTTGTTTCTAATTCTGCTGGCACGTGGTGAACTTGAATGTAGATCTTTACTTCTGCTAAATTGAAATCTGCACTGGAATTAAATGCAACGAATTCGCTTCTAACTCATCCAGGGGACATCAGCTGAATGTCCTGCTTTCATAGCATCAGTAAACATTTCTAAACTAGGAGGTCGGCAATAGAATCATGGTCATGTCCAAATTGTAATGACATGTTGCACAAACTCTTTAGGAAATCTCAACCATCTTGAGGCTCTTTGGGGGAATAAACTGAGTTTCCTCTCCATTTTAAACTATAGACTGAGGTTGTTGCATTTACTCTTGATTGGGAATTTTATTATATTATGGTTTTGTGTGGGGGGGTATTTTTTTTTTTTTGTGGGTCTTAGGATTTTTGCTCTTTGGTTCCTAATTTAAAAATAATTTAAGGAATATAACTTAAAGTTTTTCATGAAAGTAACATGTTGTCATCTGTCGTATATTTACCTACCTTACTCTAAGAAGCATGTGATTAGCTCTGGGAGACAGGTGCCTAGAAATCACTACCTTTGCCCCATTTGACCTTGAACCTCTGAAATTATTGAGAATTATGGTGAGAATTCATAACCCCGGTTTTATTTGTAACAATTGGAGTCACATGGTCATTCCAGAATTGTTACATATTCTATGATACAATTCTACTTTAAGAGCAAATAAAGTTTTCATTCAGCAAATGGCTATTAAAATCACAGGATTCATGAAAATTAGATTTATCCGGGCTTTTGCAGCTGCCTGAATTCCTGTGGCAAGATAAATGCCAAGTTCTTTTTATTGCCAGACTCCATACTTGGGGAAACCATGAAAGCCTTGGAATGTCCTAAAAAACTGTCACAAAGATACAGTTCAATTCAGACTCTAAAAATGCATTATTACACACTTCTCCCTCTCTCCCCAAAACATTGCTGTGCTGTCATTTCTTCCCCTTCAACCCCCAATACTCCTGCTCACAAAATATTGGCTTCATATTTGACATAAAATTCTGAAAACATTTTGAGTATAGATTGAGTTTTATTATTAAATCAAAACTCATAGCTACATTTTATTATTTTATTGTTTGGATTAGATTCTTTTTGGTTTGTTGTTGCTGCTGCTCAGAAATGTACCATATTTATCTATCTATCTATCTATCTATCTATCTATCTAATCTATCTATCATCTATTTGTCTATCTATCTATCTATCTATTATCTATTTATCATCTATTCACCTTATGACTCTCTTTACCCATTTCTCCTACCATCATTCCCCCCACCTCTGGCAACTACCACTGTTTTGTGTATCTATGAGCTTGTTGTTTCATTTTGTTTAAGTTTAGATTCCACATAGAAGGAAGATCATACAGTATTTATTCTCTGTCTCACTTATTTCACTTAGCATAATGCCCACAAGATTCATCCATGTTGTTGCACATGGCATGATTGCATTCTTTTGTTGTTGTTAATCTTCACCCAAGGATATTTTTCCATTGATTTTTAGAGAGAGTAGAAAGGAGAGAGAGAGGGGGAGAGAGAGAGAAACATCAATGTGAGAGAGACACATCAATTGGTTGTCTCCCGCTCATGCCCCAACCTGGGTCAGGAATTACTGGCAAACCTAAAACTGAGGTATGTGCCCAAGACCCTTCAGTTGTGGGCCAACACTCTAACCACTGAGAAAAAACCACTGATTAAACTGAATGCTCAATTAAATACTCAGAAAGTGTGGCTGGAGAGATGATACAATTTTTTTTTAATTTTAAAAAATCTGCTTACAAACTCATTCAGAGGACATAAAAACCAAAGTGCCAGATCCAGGTGTTTGGGTATACTAGTAAGTAACTCCCTGGCATGCATCACTTTTCCCCGGTACACTGATATCTTCTGCAAACTGTTGTTTCAGAGTGTGAAGTAGATGGTGAGGGTAAGTCTTGTGGACTTAAGTCCACCTGGAAAAGCCTAGGCTAGGAAAGACATTTATTTTAAGGTGTTGGGGAAAAGGATGAAATCTATTTTAAGAGTTACCCCTGCTTGTTCAGATATTGGGGAAAGAGGACATCATACAAAAAGAGAAGAGAATTCACATGTGTCTCTATTTCCCTTTGGCATAAAACCAATGACATGAAGTCAGGTACACACCCTGTGACTGCCCACCTTTCTGCCCCACCTGGGAGCTTGACCTGTGACCTCTCCAGACAGGAGGGAGGACAGGCCTGGGATGAGGTGTTAGGTGGAGAGGTGTGTCAACCTCTCTGCAGTTAAGCGTGCATAAACACAACAGAATGCGTTTTCTTGTTTCTGAGAGCATGTGTACACTTGTATGCATGTGTGTAAATTGTGTTTCGCTAATAACAGTCAACTTTGTATATTTTTTTATGAAAATTCTGGTTTTCAAAATGTGGTACCACGGGCAGGATTGTCAGATGTCTGATGCTTTCCTATTATGAATTGTATCTGTGTTTTCCGATAATTACATATTGTTTTTTGTGATTAATCACTATGCTTTAATTATGTTCAATTTGTAACAATGAAAATACATCCTGCATATCAGATATTTACATTACAGTTCATAACAGTAGCAAAATTACAGTTATGAAGTGGCAATGAAAATAATTTTATGGTTGGGGGTCACCACAACATGAGGAACTGCATTAAAGGGATGTGGCATTAGGAAGGTTGAGAACCACTGCTCTAGAGTATATATTCAGAGTACTTAGAGATGATAGGTACTGTAAAAGCTTTAGTTTTCTCAAAAACATTATAAGGTTGTAGCCTATGACTATTTTTTAGCAGGGGAACAGAGCTAACAAGTGGCAGACAAGACTCAATCTCCCAAAATTTTTCTAATAACCACTGCTCTACAATGTCTGGAGAAGAAGAAATTACAAGCTTTATTTAATTCATATAAATTGCCTAATTTGGAAGAAAACTTTCTCTGGTGGTTTTAATCAGAAGTAACAGCAACTGACTGAGATACACTTTCTTCAAACCAGGGCCTTTAATCAGATGGTTAATGTTTCCCTTAATGTGTCTGTTCTCACATCTGATGACCATTTCTTCTGAAGGTATTATACAGAGTGGGGTTCAAATCCTGCCCCTGCCACTTACAGGCTGTCATTTCTTGGCCAAGTCACTTACCCTCTCCAAGCCTCAGCTTATTCATCTGTAAAATGGGAATAATGATGATCCCATCCTCAGAGTGCTGCATGGAAGATTAAATGAGGGAAGACATGTATAGAGCAGAGCATAAGATCTGGATTAAACTGAATGCTCAATTAAATACTCTGAAAGTGTGAAAGTAAAAAGGAAGGCATTATCAACCTCATGAGAAGGCTTATAAAAAATGGTTAACTTGAAAAATATCTACTACAGTTCATATGGACAGAAACATACAACATAACCTCAGTTGTATATACTTACCTGTGGAGACCACATGGCTAATTTTGACCCCTGGACAAATTCTAAGGCAGACAGCTGGATACCTCATGCATATCTTGAGATTTCCCACCAATGCCAGAAAAGGCAGCATAGCAATTTAACAGCACACTCAATCCCAATCCAAATGGCTTATGCCCTATAGAGTCTCCCTTCGCCCTATATTCCCTCTCCACCCCCGCTTCTCCCTAAAGCTCCTGCACTGCACCTGGCATTGTGGCTTAAATCTTGGCCTCACTTAGGCTAATCTCTGGGGCTGCTTCCCTGGAAATTCAGCCTGATCCCTCATTCCTTCCTAGCCTTGTCAATAATAAAGTGAGCCAGCCCTTTCTCGTCTGCCATTCTGAGGAAATGATTCAGGCTTGAAGACGGGAATTTGGCTTGGTGACATTTCCAGAAAATACACAGAATTGTTAGGAGCTAAGGGTATATTTTATTCTTACTTCTGCCAGGTTTCCTTGAAAGTCCAGTCTCCCTAAATGAGATGAATTTAGACTCAAAGTAAAATAATCACACCTTACATTCGATTAAATTTTAGAGTTTTCAAGAAATAATCATCTACATTTAGCTCCTTAGGTTCTCATGTTAATCCTATGAATAGTTTTATAGGTGAAATGACCTCATTAGAAAATAGTTCTGCTGGGTACTTTGGAAAAGGATGGAGATTTTCCTCGCATATAAAGAGAATGTTGGGCCAGGCACACAATAATATTTCTGGTATGGGCATGTGTGAAAGAGTTTTTCACCAACCTGGTAAGTCAGCCCTTCCTATTCTACCAGAACATTTATGAAATGCTTTTTCTTGTGTTTTAATGAAGTGTGTTGATCAGCTTTCTAAAAGAAGCTGAAACACTGTAGTTGGAGCAGTTAGTGAATCGTCAACTCCAGAATCATACACGACAAAATGACAGAAAGGTCCATTTAACTAATCTTCAGAGTACCTAATACAGTGTAGCCAAGAACTCTAGAAAGTTTTTCATGATAATGTTTTAGGGCTAACGTATGTTATCTAAAATACACTGCAAATAAGAATATAAAGTACATGCTTTTTCTGCACTCCCAGTTTTATATTTAGTAATTTAATCATAAGGGATCTACATCTTGATCAAAAATTCTAGGAGTTTGAAACTAGGTTCCTGATGGGGAAAGAGAGGCCCATAAATTTCAGTCATACTTGTGAAATGCAAAATACTGTACAATTACTACACAGGTATTGATAAAAGAAAAATCTGGTACATAAATGATCAGTTCTTAGCCCTTTATGAGAAGGAAGAGAACATAGAAACATCACAAACAAGATGGTCAGTCATCATCTATTAGAAATGCCCAAGATGGAGTAACAGGAATTGGATTTACCTCCTAACTAAAAGAAATTTCCAAAAGAAAACACACACACACACACACACATACACACACACGAAACAGCACTTTTCAAGACACTGGACATCAGGAAATGAAAGACAGAGATCCCCAAGAGATGGGAAATAAATGAGGTGAACCCCACGTTGCTCTAGGTTATTTCTGTGAGAGAGTTCCCAGGCCCTGGTGTAAGAAGGCAGAATTCAGGTAGTGCCCAATACAGACCTTGAGTTAAGGAGACACAACCGAGAATCCAGGAGAACAATGTGGTAAGAATTCACAGGATAAAATATCAGAGAGGTGAGAGCTGCACAGAAAGAGAACCCCAGAGATCTACAGAGGGCCCCCCTCGATTATTCAGCAGAGTACTGATAGCACATACCTGTGAGGCTGGGGGATTAGGGAATAATGCCAGTTGCTTACACAGGGCCAGAAATCCTGCCTTTTCCTACCAGTGAAACTGGAAAACTATGATTCACAGATTACTGGGGAGAAAACTTAAGGTCTCGCTTCAATAATGAAGAATAATTAAGCTTTCAATTAAGCACCACACCAGACTTGCCTAACAAATCATAACAGAAAGACCCAAAGGACCAAATTGTTTCCATGTAACTTTACTGCTTCTCAAAACAAAGCACATGAATATTTATAGGAATACGAAAGTATTCCCTGTCCAAAAGCTATAATTTCACAATGTTTGGCATAAAAAGAAGCAGAAAGACATGACCCAAATTCAAGAACATTAAAAAAAAATTTTTTTTTTAATTCAAAACCAATTCAGAATGGACACAAATGTTAGAATTAGCAGACAAAGATATTAAAATAGTTACTGTAATAACTATATCCCCAGATTAAAAAGTTAAGTAGAGACATGGAAGATAAAGAAGATTCAATAGAATTTTTAGAGATGAAAACTGCAATGTCAAAGGTGAAACAATACGCTACTGGGATTAATGGCAAATTAGATTTGGTAAAAGAAAAAATTAATGAACTTAAGATGTAGCAATGGAAATTCTCCAAAATAAAACTCAAGGAGAACAAAGATTTTTTTTTAATGAAAAGAGCATCGCCCTGTCTGGTATGGCTCGGTTGGAGCATCATTCAGTTAACCAAAAGGTGGCAGGTTCGATTCCTGGTCAGGGCACATACCCAGGTTGTGGGTTTAATCTCCTATAAGGTCTTGTACAGGAAGGCACTAAATATAGCTGCATATTTCTTTTCTTACATGTGAAAATAGCTGGAGGATCAATCAATCCTTTGACAAAGATCTGGGATGGGGTAGTAAATAAATTTTCTTGATGTGACAATACCTGTTGAATGGTAATGACTCTGCATGAGCTGTGTGAAGACATAATTGGAACATGAACCTTGTAACAGGTATTGTAATTGACTAGTGATGTCTGCCATGGGTGTGGGAGTGAAGCATGGCAATATTCCCATCCTGTGCATTGATCTTCCTTGGCTAGTAGTTCTGAGTTTATCCTTTGACTAAAAAGAGTGACGTCAGTTATTCTATTGCAGAACATGAAAACCATGGCAGAAAAGAAGAACCAAGTCTTAATGACAGACCTGGAGATGCCTCTCTTCAAGAATATTACATGGATGTTGCTTTCCTCATTGATGCTTCCCAAAGAGTCGGAAATGATGAGTTTAAGGAAGTGAAAGCTTTCATAGCCTCAGTGCTTGATTACTTTCACATTGCCCCAGATCCACTGACTTCCACCTTAGGGGACAGAGTGGCAGTCCTGAGCTACTCTCCGCCAGGCTATGCGCCCAACACGGAAGAATGCCCTGTCTACCTGGAATTTGATCTGGTTACTTACAGTAGTATACACCAAATGAAACACCATCTCCAAGACTCTCTTCAACAGCTCAATGGAAATGTTTTTATTGGCCACGCCCTGCAGTGGACAATTGACAATGTCTTTGAGGGAACCCCCAACCTGAGGAAAAACAAAGTTATCTTTGTTGTATCTGCTGCAGAAACCAACCCCTTAGATAAGGAAGTCTTAAGAAATGTATCCCTGAGAGCCAAGTGTCAGGGCTACTCCATATTTGTGTTTTCGTTTGGTCCAATGCACAATGACAAGGAATTAGAAGAATTAGCCAGCCACCCACTGGATCATCACTTAGTCCAACTTGGCCGAACCCACAAGCCAGATTTGAACTATATCATCAAATTTGTCAAGCCATTTGTCTATTCAATCAGACGTAAGTTATTGAACCTTTTCTTCTATTGCTTTTTTTGAATATTTTATTTTTAATTGAATTCATTGGGTTGACATTGGTTAATAAAATTATATAGGTTTTAGATGTATAATTCTATAATACATCATCTTTATATTGTATTGTGTGGTCACCACCTAAGTTAAGTCTTTTTCCTTTACCATGTAACCCTCTCCTACCTCTCCTGACACCCCTTTTCCTCTGGTAATCACCATATTATTGTCTGTCCATGAGATTGTTCTTTTTTGTTTGTTTATTCTCTTTTATCTTTTCACCCAGCCTCCACACCCCTGGCTCTCTGGTAGCTATCAATCTGTTCTCTGTATCTATGGTTCTGTTTCTTTCTTTTTTGAAAAAAATATTTTTATTGATTTTTTTTTTTACAGAAAGGAAGGGAGAGGGATAGAGAAT
>PVJN01044830.1:0-17165 GCA_004026805.1 Lasiurus borealis | reverse complement strand
CCGCTCTCCCAGCGCGCGCGTCTCCGTACCTCAGCTTTTTGCAGCTCCTCTGGGTGTCTGTGAACCCCTCTCTTTCCTTCTAGCTGTAGAACTTCCACTCAGCCAGCTTTCCTGTGGTTCTGGATGATGTCTGTTCTGTCTTTTAGTTGTAGTTTTGAAATTGTTGTGCGAGGCAGCAGTGTAGGTGTTTACCTATGCCACCATCTTGGCTCCTCCCTGTTTTGTTTTGTTTTAATTTATTTTAATTTTATTGATTTTTATAGAGAGAAAGGGAGAGGGATAGAGAGTCAGACACATCTATGAGGGAGAAACATCAATCAGCTGCCTCCTGCACACTCCCCACCGGGGATGCGCCTGCAACCACGGCACATGCCCCTGACCAGAATTGAACCTGGGACCCTTCAGTCCGCAAAACGATGCTCTATCCACTGAGCCAAACCAGTTTCGGCTCCTTTTGGGGGTTTTAAAGAAGAGGGACTGGCAGTTGAGCTTGTCCTGGAGGAATGGAATCCTCATTTCTCACTAGCCTTGCTTGTTATTTCATGTGCAGTCTCTTCTACATACTCAGGTAAAGAATCCAGGGGGTCAGTAGCATGAGCCTGTGTCTGAAAACACAGGAGTAAAACTCCAGTGGATAGTGGTAATGGAAAGAATAAAACATGAAGCCTGTACACAGCAGCATATTCTCACTTGAGTCATATAGGTGTGCTATTCCCTCTGATCACTGGCATTGATTTTCCTTCCTTCTTTCTCTCCTGCAACTCCCAGATTTTGTATTATGAGCATATGTTACCTTCATAATTGCTAAACAGAAATGGTGCTCTTAAAATGAAGTGAAGGCCCTGGCTGGGTAGCTAGCTCAGTTGGTTTGAGCATTATCCGGATATACCAAGGCTATGGGTTTATCCCCAGCAGGGCACATACAAGAATCAACAAAGCCTGGCCAGAGAGGGTGAGTGGTTGAGCGTTAATCTATGAACCAAGAGGTCTTGGCACATGCCTGGGTTGCTGGCTAGATTCCCAGTGGGGGATGTGCAGGGCGCAGCACATCAGTGATTCTCATCATCGATGTTTCTCTTTCTCCATCTCCATCTCACTTCCTCTCTGAAAGCAATAAAAATACGGGGGAAAATCAAAATAAATGGAACAACAAATCAATGTTTCTCTCTCCCCCCTTCTTCTCCCTCTCTAAAGTCAATTAAAAACAACAACTTTAAAATGAAATAAAGTGAGGAGTGAAACTTGGAGGGTTGGTGAATGTTAAAAAACAAAATCCAACTGAGTATATTTTAAAGATATTACTGGCTTTATTCAGTGATTGATGAATTGGGCAGCATCTAATCTAGCAGATAGAAAAGAACCCCAAGGGGCTGTATTAAGGAAGATATTTTATAAGCAGAGGTGGCAAGAACAAGGAATTTTTACAGGCAAAAAAGCTGGTTTGGTTATTGAGCTTCTCTCTCAATAGGGGATGGCAGGTTATAAACAAAGGCAATTCCTGATTAGTTGGTTTAAGATTCCATTTCTGGGATAGCCAAAACTATGATGAAGTCTGTTTAATGAGGTGGTGCTTAGCATAAGCGACTCCATATTGGCCCTGTTTTCTTGTATGTGATACATAATAATAAATGTGTTTGGGGAAGAAAGAGTGACCTCAGTTTAATATTTAAAGTGGCCCCAGGAGGCACTGATTTATCCTTTTCATTTTTCAAACGAGGAAACTGCAGCCTTTAGTAGTTATTAGGTGAGTTTAGTTGTCCTATGTTTGAGGGAGAGCCCAGGTACAGACACATGGGCACATCTGTGACAGGGAAGCGAGAGTGTATTGAAGCTGCTGTGCTCTTAGCGTTGGGATATTTAAATTAGAGGCTGTGCAGGGTGTGTATGTGTGGGTGAGCCTCTGATCCCTGAAAAGCAAGGCTGGCCCAGTTTCCCACATTTGATATAACCCTGCTCTGTGGGGTGGCTCAACGCTCTTGTCCAAATGCCAAGTCTTTTTTTTTACAGAGAGGAAGGGAGAGGGATAGAGAGTTAGAAACATCAATGAAAGAGAGACATCGATCAGCCGCCTCCTGCACAGCCCCTACTGGGGATGTGCCCGCAACCAAGGTACATGCCCTTGACCGGAATCAAACCGGGGACCTTTCACGAAGCTCTATCCACTGAGCCAAACTGGTTTCCGCCAAATGCCAAGTCTTGATGCTCATGTCCCTCACCTATGCAACTTCTCTCCCGAGACAGAAGCAGATGGCAGCTGAGCGAGAGAAGGTGGGGGCAGAGTTTCAGGCCTTGCGGGCTTTCCTAGTGGAACAGGAGGGCCGGCTCCTGGGCCGCCTGGAGGAGCTCTCCCGGGAGGTGACACAAAAGCAGAATGAGAACCTGGCCCAGCTTGGGGGCGAGATTGCCCAGCTCTCCAAGCTCACCAGCCAGATCCAGGAGACAGCTAGCAAGCCCGACCTTGACTTTCTCCAGGTGAGTGGCTCCCCAGGGCTTTGAGCCCTTTATCCTAAAGGCACTTCGAAGGCAGCGAGAACAGAGTCTGGTCCTGTGAGTTTAGGAGACTCACACAATCTGGAGCCAAGGGGGACTAAAGCGGGGTTCCTTGATTTTCCTGGGGTTACAGTCAGGTCTAAAGGGAATGTTATGAACTTTCCTAACTGCAAAGAAGACTATGTTTTCCATCGTATTCCAGCATGCACACACTTGAGACAAATATCATGAAATAACGCCTTTACTAATGCGAGTCACTTGGATGCCTTCTATCCTATTTCACGAAAAACAGTCACAAACTGCTCATACTTGCTCGGCAGGGGAGGCACATTGATCACAAAGGTGGTTTTCCCAGGGCAATGACTGTCCATTGCACTCTGGATGTGCTGACCCCACAAGGTGGGAAACTGGTCTGCATAATTTGCAGTAGTGGGGGACTATGTTAGTGCTCTCCCCTGAAAAAAATAAATAGTGACAATATGCTAAGTAAACTTCACAAGACACAAATGGATCAAAAGCAGTCATTTAAAGGACACTGGTTGGAAAGAACAGTCACTGCATAAAGGCTCTGACTTGTCCTGGGGCATGAGAACAGAGGCCACGCTGGGCCCAGCACATGGCTCTAGTGACGATTCTGTAATAACGGAGCATTTCAGAGCTATGGACAAGGTCAAGGGATCCACCATGTTGATGAGGTGTCCAGCTCCAGGCACAGCTCTTGGCACCTAGGCCCATGCAGTCAGTGAGTGTGGTACCCCCTTCTTATTGCCTCTTCCTCTGGAAGCAGGGCAGGGACAGTTTTATTTTTTCAAAGATGAATGGAGGTTACCTGATGCTGATTTTGTTTTCTTCCACCTTTCTTTCCAGGAATTTAAAAACATACTAAGCAGGTGAGTGGACCTAATAGTTCCTCAGGCCCCTTTTAGCTGGTCCTTTCCCACCCTCAGCTTCTCACCTCCCATGTCTCCACTGCCTTATTTGGTACCTTTTGAGGCAGGAGTCTCTGCGCCTGGTGTAGTTATGTGCATGAGACCAGGCTCACCTTTTCCTATGCCTCCCCACCAAGGGGACCTCACTGTCCTAATTGTGGGAGTGGGACAGTGTTCGTGGGCCTTCCTCCTTGTCCTGCAGGTGCAGCAATGTGCCGGCCCCCAAGCCAAGCACAGTCTCTTCCGAGATGAAAAATAAAGTCTGGAATGTTTCCCTCAAGACCTTTGTCTTAAAGGGACTGCTCAAGAAATTCAAAGGTAGGGCCCAGATATAGGGCTGGGCCATGAGGTTTTGAAGGTTTGGGGTAAAAATGTGCCTTCCCAGAAGTTGTGTGAGAAAAGCAGAGCTGGGGTACTTGGTGACTAATTTATTCAGGCCCCCTCAGCGCAAAGCTTTCCCTGGGGACCGACAGGATAGAAGGGCATTGGGGGCGGGAGAGGATGGGGAAGGAGATAGAAGCTCTGACCAGGGCAAAAGAGGGGAAGCTGAATAGGAAAAGCCAGAATACTGCCTCTCCCTACACCTGCGCTGGCCGAGTGCCTCGGGCCTGTCTGGGAGGAAGTGAGCCCGATGTGTCAGAGGAGGTACCTTTATTGTCGTTGTCAGACAATCTGGGGGTCATTCATACACACCTGCTTGGTTTCTCCTCAGAGGACCTTCGTGGAGAGCTGGAGAAAGAGGAGAAAGGTACAGTAGTGGTGATGACAGGGAGTGTCTGTTATTGCCATATGGAGAACTGTCCCTCTGGGCTCTGTGTAGGGGAGGTTCCTTCTGCCCGCTATCTACTCCCTTTCCCTGTCCATGCCTTACCCTGCTGACTCCCGCAGGCCACAGGGGAGCTGTGAGCTTGTGGTCCAGAGCAGGCGTGCCCTACCTCTCAGGATGCTTAGTTTGGGGAAGGCTTTTCAGTCACCTACACAAGCCCCTCTCTCCCTGTCCCCACTCCCAAACTTACTGAGACCTCTTCTGGGGACTGGAGTTGTGTGCAGGGGTGAGGGGAAGCAGGAAGAAATGAAGGACAAGGGAGGTGATTCTTACTCCTGCGGAAATCTGGGTGAGTGGGTCCCAGCCCCACAGGGAGGGGAGGGGGTGCCAAGCCAGACTTTGCCTGGAAAGAATCTAAACCAGCTGAGTGATACTGCCCATTTCTGTGTACAGAGCCCTGGATAGGCCCTCTCACTCAGCAAAGGCTGCAGCTTTCCTAGTGACCCTCAAGCCGCACTGCATACTCTCCCCCGGTGCACTCCTGTTCTCCATGGAAGCTAGAATACACCAGCACACACTTTCCTAGGCCTGGAACATGCTTCACCAGACAGATGCCTATCTGGTTGTTTCACCTTCTCTATGTCTTTGCCTAAATTTACCTTTTTTTTTTTTTAAAAGAAAATATTTTACTGATTTTTACAGAGAGGAAAGGAGAGGGATAGAGAGTTAGAAACATTAATGAGATGAGAGAGAGACATAAATCAGTTGCCTCCTGCATACCCTCTACTGGGGATGTGCCCTCAACCAAGGTACATGCCCTTGACTGGAATCAAACCTGGGACCTTTCAGTCCACAGGCTGACACTTCATCCACTAAGCTAAACTGGTTAGGGCTAAATGTACCTTTTCATTGAGGCTGTCCTTGGCTGCTCTAGTTGAAATCACAGTTGCTGTCCTGATCCCTCTTTTATATTTTTAAAATCATTTATTGTCTCTCCTGCCCTCCCTGAAGAAAGGAAGCTGCAGGAGGGCTGGGATTCCCGGGGCGTGCACATAGGACACCTGGAACACTTACAAGTGTGCATAGTTGAGCTTTTTCCTTTCTTTACACACACACACACACACACACACATATATATATGTATATATTTCAGAGAGGAAGGGAGAGTGAGAGACAACCATCAATGATGAGAGACGATCACTGATCAGCTGCCTTCTGCACACCTCACACTGGGGATTGAGCTCTCAACCTCGGGCATGTGCCCTAACCAGGAATCAAACCATGACCTCTTGGTTCACAGGTCGATGCCTAGCCTCTGAGCCATGCTGGCCAGGCTCCAGCTTTTTCTTATGGAAAATTTCAAACATATGCTAAAGTAGAGAGATGAGCATAACAAATATTATATGCTTAGCATACACCCTTAGCAATTATCACTAACACCCCTGCTTATTTCTTCCTACTGGATTATTTTGAAGCAAATTAGAGATAATATCATTTCCATAAATATCTCAGTATTTGATCTCTAAAGAGAGACTTTTAAAAATACATGTTTATATTGATTTGAGAGAGAGGAAGGTGCAGGGCAGGGGAGAGAAACATTTCCATCGGCTGCCTCCTGTAGGGGCCCTGCAACCCGGGCATGTGATCAGGGACCTCTTGGTGCATGAGACGTTCAACCAACTGACTCACAGCGACCAAGGGTAAAGAGATAAAAAACAACCACAAAACGATCATCATAATTAGGAAAATTGATTCTATCCAGTATCTAAGTTCTACACTTTGATTTCAGATGTACTTGTTAGGGGGTGTAGGGGCAGGGTGTGAGGGTGGGCAGGAATAGGGCAGGGGCGGTACAGGAAGCCTGCAAGCACCATCTCTCCCTGACTCCCCCCCCCCTGCAGTGGAGCTGACCTTGGACCCGGACACGGCCAACCCCCGCCTCATCCTCTCTCTGGATCTTAAGAGCGTGCGCCTTGGACAGCGGGCCCAGGACCTGCCCAACCACCCCCGTCGCTTTGATACTAACACACGAGTCCTGGCATCCTGCGGCTTCTCCTCTGGGCGGCACCACTGGGAGGTGGAGGTGGGCTCCCAGGATGGCTGGGCCTTCGGAGTGGCCCGTGAGAGTGTGCGCCGCAAGGGCCTCACACCCTTCACTCCCGAGGAGGGTGTCTGGGCACTGCAGCTCAATGGTGGGCAGTACTGGGCTGTGACCAGCCCTGAACGGACACCCCTCAGCTGCGGCCACCTGTCCCGTGTGAGGGTGGCATTGGACCTGGAGGTGGGGGCCGTGTCCTTCTACGCTGTGGAAGACATGCGCCACCTCTACACCTTCCGTGTCAACTTCCAAGAGCGTGTGTTCCCCCTTTTCTCTATCTGCTCCACAGGCACCTACTTGCGAATATGGCCTTGAGAGACATTGCCCGGCCCTCAGAGGGAGGGGGCCAGTCCAGAGTGAAGCCTGTTCCTGGCTGCCTGTGGGGAGGGATGGGAGCTCCGTCTGGCTTCTTGTTCACTTTGGGTCTGCCCTTCACCCTTCCTGCCCCTGGCTGCCTTTGGCTTCAAGAGACCAAGCAGCCGAGGCAGAAAGGTCTTGGCCCCAGGGGGCCTATCCCCTACCTGGTATGTGGATTTGTACCAGCTACTGGGGGGTGGGGTAAGGACAGGAGCCAGCTGTGACCGGGCTGCTTCCTGTTCCTGGGGCTCACTGCTCAGACTCAGCAGCACCTCTGGCTCCCTGGAGCCACAACAGGTCCCGGGCCTGTGTTGTCCTCAGTTGCAAGGGGCACATTTGGATCCAGGCCAGCCAGGTTCATGATCACTTCTGTTTTGCCTTCTTGTCAGCTGCTGGCTGCCTTCAGAAACCTGAATCCAGCTGGCCTAACCAAATCATCCACTCAGGGAGGAGCACTGTGCTCCCAGCTCAAAGGATAGTCTGGGCCAGAACTGGAAGTAGAGCCTGGACCTGGACCCTGTACGTGAGGGAAAGCCCCAACAATATATAGGCATGGCTATCCTCTCACACCCAGAAACTGATGATCGGAGTGATATGTACATCCTCCGCTACAGCGACGGCCACATATCCTCACAGATGCCCAAACCCCTCTTAAGTGCCAAAGTACAGTCTCCCTGGGTAAGGAGACAAAAGGTTCTAGAATTTTGAAATACCGAGAAGCACTTGCAGTTTTACAGATGCAACTCACACCAACATGGAAATGCAGAGCAGAAGCATGCCCCTGACAGATTCTTTCTGGAACTTGCCAAGTGTATGCCACCAGCAGAGGACCCTGGTGGCTGTTACCACCCTAGCTAATGGCTCCCCAGCTTCTGTAAGGCTGGGCTTCTGGGTGGGGGGTGGTGGGGTGTTCCCTGCTTAGGGCTCATAGAGATGGAAATACAGACTATGAGTTTGTTTCTATAGTGGCTTAGCTCATTCTTGACTTACCCTGCCTGAGTGCAAGAGTATACGTGTGAGCAAGGATTTCTGCCAGATGAGGTGAGCATGTGTGCCGTGTGAGAAAGATGCACAGGTGTTTATATCAGATTGCAGGACAGAGGGGTGTGTGAATATTGGAGAGAGTATGTATGAACAGTGCATAGGATTTAGGTGTTAAAATTGAGGTCAGTTAGGTCAGACCCTATTATTTCGACTTGTTAAATACTAGCTACCTCATATTTAGTTGATGGCCATAGGTTTCCAGCCCCACCAAACCCCTGGCTAGATGAAAGCCATTGCTGACCTAATTCTGTCTACCCGGGTTCAGACAGATGCAGGGACAGTGACAGTCAAGTAGTTGGTCTGCAGGAGTCCTGCACACTGTGTACAGGTCCTTGTTAGGACAAGCATAACCCTGTTTGAGAGGCCAACCCAGCTCACACAGCAACCAGAATCCAGTGTCCCAACAGGCGGGGACAGGGCCATTTAAGAGTCTAGCCTCCAGCAGCATTCCAGAGATGAAATCCTATGCCTTCTTCATACACACAGTAATTCTAGAACACTGTAGCCAACCAATGTATTTGAATATCATTGATTTCCACAACGAAAACCTGTGGCTTTAGAACAGAATCACAATTACCCCTTACGTCATCTAGTAACTATGCCAAAGTATTGCAACCCATGTTGCAGGTCACAGAAGATAGGATGGTGGAGGCCCTGTAGGGCCAGGTCTGGGGACTGTGAGGGTGGCTGTCTGTGAGTTTTCTCAGCTTTTGTGTTTGTGTGTCTATAGAGTTTATAGAATGACTGCATAGGTATCTATACATCTGAAGAGATGTTAACAATAGTTACACATAACTGCGCAGGAGGGATCCAGTGGAGGGCAAGAGAGATGGTTTCTTGGTTGCCAGAGTGGCGGGTGACGAAGTCAGTGCTGGTGTGAGAGAATGTGTGCATTTTTTCTCTTCTATTCTTTGGGCATTATAATATCCCAGATTTGTGATCCTCTGAGATCAGTGACTGGCCTAACTTGGGCTCTTCTGACACCAACTATATTAGTCCCAGATCCTTGTGAGCTGCAGAGCTGTGAGAACCTAGGTCCTTGCCACCAGACTCACACAGCTCCTCGCGACTGGATGTCACCTAGGGGCCTGCTTTTGGCCTGGCCATCCAGAGATCTAAGTCATTTGGCCTTGCAGGGACCAAAGGGCAGGTTGGACAACCAGGCCAATGTCCACCACCTACCTACAGCCGCCTCTTTCTGACCATTCCAGGCAAGCACTCCTGTCCCTCACCTGGGCTCTCACCTTCCCCTGCCCTCAACTCCGTGTGCCCTTTTGGGGGCTCTGACAGAAGCCCAAGAGTCCAAAGGGGGCCCTAAGGGTTGTCTCTTCCTAATTTGCCTAAAGGTGCAGTAGGGCTCAGGACCCCAGGCCCTGTCTCCGTCCTTGACCCACCACTTCCTACCACTCAGACATTCTGATTTCTCCATCACTATCAGCCTCTGATTCCTTCCCGATCCCCTCAACCTCCTCCTCCCCGCCCCGCCCCTGCTCCACGTACTACCTTACGAGCCCCCTGGACCTCGAGTCCCCCCAGGACAGACCTATTAACATCCTTCCCTTAACTTCCCTCCCAGCTCTGACCCAGCACCGATTCTCGCACAACCCTGCCCTCCAATGGTCCTCTGCCCTGACCCCGCAGAAGCGTGGAAGATCTGGAACTTCTTTGCCGCGGCCCGCCCCGCCCCCACCGGCTCAGAGTGCGCGCGAACCTGCGGCCTCTGCGGGGTTGGGGGGCTCTCCCAGGATTTGCGGCCCCGCCCTCTACACCAACACCCGCCGACGCCGCCGGCTCAGCGGTCCAGAGAGGGCCCTCGGCCCTCGGGACGCTGGCCCCACCTTCCGTCACTTGGTTTCTCCGTGTGAATTATCTGCGGCTCCATGTACATTATTCTCCCGTCGCCGTGTAAATACACGCCTCTGTGTGACTTGTGTGCGGCTGCGCGGAGGAGGCTGTGGCATCAACGAGTTGCAGGCAGGAACTAACTGCACGGTGGGCCCTATAGCTCAGGGGTTAGAGCACTGGTCTTGTAAACCAGGGGTCGCGAGTTCAAATCTCGCTGGGGCCTACTTGGATTTCTCCTTTTTATAACCGATATCCGGAGAGTTTTTAGCGAGTCTTACCGTACCCCGGGAAGTGGGGGCAAGGGCTCTCTTTCATCTTCGTTTCACCTGTCAGCGCCCCCTGGGAACCTTCTGTTTTACTTGGGAGGGCGACTGAGAATTCGGGCAAAACTCGCCGTTGGCCCTCGCGATATGGCTTCTGTAGTGAACTGGCCTTGCGGTGCCGGCAGGCACGTGCGGGCCAACCAATCCCGGGGGCCAAGTCGGGGTGGGGGCGGGTGCCCCTCCTGTACGCATCCCGCCTGCTCCATTCCCCGCCTTCTCCAGCATCTCCCCAGGTTTCCGTGAGCAGTTCTCTCCTCTGGTTTGCCCGCCAGGTTCTGTTTTTTCTTTTTAAAAAATCCTCACCTGAAGATACTAAATCAACATATCTGCAGAAGGTCAGCACATATTAGTTGTATTTTTGTTGATTTTAAAGAGAGAGAGAGGAAGGAGGAGAGGGGGACGGGAAGGAGAGAGAGAGAGAAACAGAGAGAGAGAGAGAGAGAGAAAGAGAGAGAGAGAGAGAGAGAGAAACACTGATCGGTGGCCTTACGTGCCCACCCCGGCTGAGCCCCCAGCAGGGCCCAGCTTCCGTTTCTAACCCGCAGCGACGCTAAGCGCAGCCAGGTGTCAGCGGTGTTGCCTCAGGGGCTGCGACCGGCTCGGGGCCTTTCAGAGGGTCCACACTGGCGGGGAGGGCTGCGGCTGGGGTGGTGCAGCAGGGCATGTCGCCTATGCCAAAGCCTCCCCGGGGGTCGTGCCCACCCAGGCGGCGGGAGGGCGCCCGATACCCCCAGCGGTCTGACCGGCCATGGGGCAGCAGCGCCCCTTCCATTGCTCACTGAGGATTTAGGCTCATTTGTATCTTGACTCTGTTAACAGGATAAACTAATAAATCAAAGTCAGAAGGTCAGCATATATTAGTTGTGTAGAGTTTTTGTTTGCTTAAAGGAAAAACCTGAATGATTTTTTAAAAAAAGACTGAAAGCGAATATGACAAATTTATAAACTTTGGGTCCGGGTGTGACGGATGTGGGCGTTGGTTTGCACTCTTCTTTAAGTAATTCCACAGAGAAGAGAAGCAAATGCTTCCACAATAGAGGCGGTAGGACCGGAGGCCTCGGTTGCCGAGAGCGGAGGAGCGCCCACCAGCTCTTACCAAGAGCGGGAGGGGCGCGGGCCGCGCGGGTGGAGAGGGGCGCGGGCCGGGAGGGCGCGCTGGCGCTTCAGTCCTTGCAGAGGCCGCGGAGGAGCCATCAGCTCCCAGCGCTGAGCCAGAGCGCCGACAAAGGCAATGGAAAAAATCAACACCTTTTTCCTCGGAGCAGGTCAACCACCTCGCGTCTCCCACACTTTTTGTAACAGGCCGCTGGTAGCACAAAAATAAACATTTGGGCCAGCTTTGCATTAATTTTGTGAAATTTACAGCAGGGAATCAGAATCACTATTACTCCTAAACAACCGATCCAGTTAAAGTCCTTTGGGAAGAGTAGGTCCGAGAGGAGTGATGAGAGCGCCGCACAGCCTCTGGTTCGCCGGGTAAGAGTGGCGGCTCCATCTCGGGCAGTCCTGGGAGGGCCGAGCGGTAGGCATCGGCATGGGTGCCGCTGGTGAGCGCGCGCTGGTGCCAGCTTGGGGAGCAAGGTTCCCGGCCATCTCATTTCTGCCTTACACATCCCTATACTTCCTGAACACATTGCAAATAAGTATTTGTTGTTTTTTAAATATTTTCATAAAACGATACCAGGCAGCCCACATGAAGAGACTACCCCCGGTTTCATTTCTCCTGTCGCAGATGATGCACAGTCCCGCTGCATCCCCTCCAAGCCCGGCGCTCGGTTCTCTCCAGGAAACCTCCGGCTCTCTCGGCCTCTGCGTCCCTCCCCTGGGCCTCCAGACTTGCACCTTATTTGGGCTTCCTTGGAAGGGGGCTCCAGTCCCGCAAAGGGAAAGGTTGCCCTTTTCTGTTGCCTGAGAGGCTATAGCAATTCAGATTCCAGGACATCTCAGCGAGGCCGAGCCGGACGCAGCGTTTTGCACTGCGTGAGCCGGTGCGGCTGAGAGTTAATCGTGGACGCGGAGACGGCTGAAAGGGATGGGGTGAGCGTGGGAGACTTCGAAATCCGAGTGGTTTCAATATAGTACTAGAAGCAAAACCAGTTTCCAGGCAATGCAACGACACCACATAGAATCAGATTAAGGTCTGAGTGGTAAGCCCAACCAGCAGCTGGCTCGTTGGTCTAGGGGTATGATTCTCGCTTTGGGTGCGAGAGGTCCCGGGTTCAAATCCCGGACGAGCCCAGTTTCATACTTTTTACAAAACAACATTTCTTGTTATCTGGTCAGTTTGGGTTCTAGGCAGGCTGTGGGAATCGCCGAGTTCCGGGAGAGCTGAATCTCCGGAAGGAAAGCATGTGGAAGAGTACCGGAGTCTCCTGAGAGATTGAGTGCAGGACTTGCTGCTTGGGATTCAGACAATCTGGGGGCTAATTCTTTGGTGCTTATCAAGTTACAGGAAAGCCGCATCCTGAATAGGCTTTTGTTACTGTCAATAGTGGAACTGGGAGCTTCCCTCTCCAAGTTTCCGTAGTGTAGTGGTTATCACGTTCGCCTAACACGTGGAAGGTCCCCGGCCCGAAACCGGGCGGGAACAGTCTTTACAAACACATTATTTTTCCCCTTGCCATTTGAAATTTTTTGTATTGCGTTACATTTGGAACCCTAGGAGACAATCCAGGACAACACGTCATCATCTCCACCTAAGTTACAGAGATGGACGGTCTTCCAGAGAGATGGGCATCACACCCCTGATTTCCCGTTTCAGCCACCTGCCCCGCCAAAGTCCTTGAGTCACCTCACTTTTGGTCAAGAGCACCGAGAGCACACCTTCCACAGAGAAGAGAAGCAAATGCTTCCACCACAGAAGCGGTAGGACCGGAGGCCTTGGTCGCTGAGAGCGGAGGAGCGCCCACCAGCTCTTATCAAGAGCTGGAAGAGCGAAGGCCTTGCAGGTTAAGGACACCAACCTCAGTTGCAGACTCCATCCGGGTCCCTGCAATCCAAATATCCCTCCCATCATTGATGTTTCTATCTCTCTCTCCCTCCCCTTTCCTCTCTGAAATCAATAAAAATATATTTTTAAAAAGAAAAGAAAACTCGAAAAATAAATAAAATGAGGGACTGCGTGAAGGAGACTCATTGTTGAGAGATTGCCCATGAGTGTGACAGAGGCCAATCAACTGGCTGCTTTTCTTGAATAAAGGCGGGAAAAGAAGTGAAAGAAGAAAAACCTCATAGCTAGTTTTGAAACAGTCTTTTTTCTCCTGTGTATGCTGTTTGGCAGGGTGGTCTGTCACAAACGTAACTCTGAGGCCTGAGCCTACCAGCAAATGATTCAGTTATTTCATTTCTCAAAAATAAACAAATACAAAACACACAAAAGAAATACCACCAATGAGCAGTCAGCTGGGAGTCAAGCTGTCATTGTAGTACCTGCAAAATTCGGTTGTCAGCAGTTTTCTTCATCACAATTCTTCAGAAATTACACAAAACTTTTTGTTTTTCACTCAAGTCAACCATATAGCAATGAAACAGTGTGAATGAAAAGAGGGCAAATGCAGTCAACCTGACAAGCTCAAGGGACTACATGGCAAACTTAGTGACCAAAAGCAACCATACAGGATGGTCTGATCACAAATTTCTTCTTTCTTTCTTTTTTAAATTAAATCTTTATTATTCAGGTTATTACATTTGTTTCTCTTTTTTCCCTTCCATAGCTCCCCTCCATCCAGCTCCCACCTTTCCTTCTACCCTTACCTCCCTCCCGTTGACCTCATCCATAGGTGCATGATTTTTGTCCAGTCTCTCCCTGTACACCCCTCACCCCTTTGCCCCTGAGAATTATCAGTCCACTCCCTTTCTGTGCTCCTGATTCTATTATATTCACCAGTTTATTCTGTTGATCAAATTTTTAATTCACTCAATTTTTAGATTCACTTGTTGATAGATATGTATTTGTTGTTCATAATTGTTTATCTTTTACCTTTTTCTTCTTCCTCTTCTAAAAGAGTACCTTTCAGCATTTCATATAATATTGGTTTGGAGTTGATGAACTCCTTTAGCTTTTTCTTATCTGTGAAGCTCTTTATCTGCCCTGAATGATAGCTTTGCTAGATAGAGTATTCTTGGTTGTAGGTTCTTGCTATTCATCACGTTGAATATTTCTTGCCACTCCCGTCTGGCCTGCATAATTTCTGTTGAGAAATCAGCTGACAGTCGTATGGGTGCTCCCTTGTAGGTAATTAACTGTTTTTCTCTTTCTGATTTTAATATTCTCTCTTTGTATTTTGTTCTTGGTATTTTAATTATGATGTGTCTTGGTGTGGTCCTCTTTGGATTCCTTTTATACGGGGTTCTGTGTGCTTCCTGGACTTGTAAGTCTGTTTCTTTTACCAGATGTGGAAAGTTTTCAGTCATTATTTCTTTAAGTAGGTTTTCAGTATCTTGCTTTCTCTCTTCTTCTGGCACCCCCACAATTCTGATGTTGGTACACTTGAAACTGTCCCAGAGGCTCCTTACATTATCTTCACATTTTTGGATTCTTTTCTCTTCTTGCTTTTCCAGTTGAGTGTTTTCTGATTCTTTATATTTCAAATCTTTGACTTGATTCTTACCTTCCTTTAGTCTGCTGTTAGGTCTCTGAATAATATTTTTTATTTCAGTCAGTGTATATTTAAATTCTAGTTGGTCCTTTTCCATCTCTAGTTGGATCTTTTTCATCTCTAGTTGGTTCTTTTTCACCTCCTCTTGGCTCTTGCTAACTTTATCCAACTTTTCTAGTATATTCTTGAAAAACCTTATAAGCGTGGTTTTGAACTCTACATCCAGTCATTTGTTTTCCTTCATTTCTTTTGTTTGTGATCCCTTCCCTTGTCTCGGCATTTTCACTGTTGGGAAAACTTTTGTGTTGGATTCAGCCTTATGATACAAGACTTTTAAAACTGCAGAAGCCTCTCTATTGAGGTTGGGATGGGTGGAGTCTCAGGGCTTAAGGGACTGCCTTGCCTTCCAGTCATCCCGCCCTCCACGGCCCCTGAGTTTCACGTGACTGGGTAATCACTGGAGTGGTCCCTATGTGTGCCGTGTGCTCTCTTGAAGTGCCTCTAGACTGCTGCTTTTCCAGCTCCCCTGTGCTCCAGGACCATATGAGTCTGGGTCCCTAGGGTTTCACCAGAAACTGGGGTTTAGTGAAGTTATAAGTGGTGCAGTTGGGAGGGTCTGTCTCCTGCCCACTCGAGAAAGCCAGCAGCACAATCAGCAGCCAGTCCTCTGCGTGCAATGCCGTGGTGACACCAGACTTCTGATCTCTTGCGACTCCCCTAAATTTCCGTGCACCTCTCCCTTTTCACAGTCCAAACTCCTCCCATATGAGTTTTGGCTGGACTTGGGGTTTAGTGTTGTAAGATAAGGGGGTTCAATGCCGTTTAGAGTCTCTGTCTCCCTCCCGCCAGAGAAAGCCAGCCAGGTTCTCCGGCACTCACTGTCTCCACACTCGCATCCCTATACGTCAGCTTTTTGCAGCTCCTCTGGGTCTCTGTGAGCCCCTCTCTTTCCTTCTAGTTGTAGAATTTCCACTCAGCCAGCTTTCCTGTGGTTCTGGATGATGTCCGTTCTTTTAGTTGTAGTTTTGAAATTGTTTTGCGAGGCAGCAGTTTAGGTGTTCACCTATGACTCTATCTTTGTTTTTCTACCATTTTACTTTTGATCCAATCCTAGCGGTTTCCCCAATTTGTTTTCTCCCACCTCCCTAATCTATCACCAATGGATTTCATGAAATCCACTTCCTTCCTTTGATGGTAATTAAAAAGAAAAGAAAAGAAAAGAAAACAGGTGAAAAGAATGCCATTCTCCAGATTTTCCCAGACCATGGTCTCAATACCTTGAGATTATTCTTCCTGCCAATTGTCAACAGTTTGGCTCAAATAAACTCACAAAAATCTTTACAGGTGTGAATGTTCCTTATGTTAACGTTAATATTCTCAATGTCACCTCTGGATGTCCTGAGAGATTTCTTTTTCTTTTTCTTTTTTTAAATATATTTTATTGTTTTTTTTTACAGAGAGGAAGGGAGAGAGATAGAAAGTCAGAAACATCAATGAGAGAGAGACATCGATCAGCCGCCTTCTGCACGCCCCATAGTGGAGATGTGTCCGCAAGCAAGGTACATGCCCCCGACCGGAATCGAACCCCAGGACCTTTCAGTCTGCAGGCCGATGCTCTATCCACTGAGCCAAACTGGTTTCAGCCTGAGAGATTTCTTTGTTGCCAAGGCTACCTGGCCATGCGCACCACAGTCACAGCACCTGGGAGCAAGCTGAGAAGCTCACCCCTAAAAGTAAAGGTTGCTATTAGGTTTTCTCCACCTTTCCCCTGCACCCCATATGCCCCAGGCTCTCAGCCTTCTGGTGGTCCAAGAAGCCACCTCATCCAGCTTTCAATGGACTGCCTACACCCAGCCTCTTGCCCACTGGTTTCTCTGACCTTCACAGGAAAGATATATCCCCCACTCCCTACTCTGGCCCATTGGTGGCATTTTTGGGCTCAGCCCACCTGGTTTCCACTTGACCTAATAAATTCATATATATATTTACCACTTATGGCCTCTTGTGATCCTCCTTGGGTGACCCTCACATTTGGTGCTGAAACCTGGGAAGGTTCCACAGAGAAGGGGAGCCATCGTCCCATCTTGGGTTACTGAGACTGCTACTAGGAAAGCAGTAGGCAGTGGCAGCTCATACTGGTTTTACCTCTGAATTCTACTCAAATGACAGGATCACCTGCCTCAATCATGCCTCCTCCCTTATGGGTCCTCCTGAACCAGCCAAGGAGGATGCCAGATGGAGAACCTCTTCTTCCCATTGCTGACCCCGCACTCAACACTGGCTCATTTCACTCCAGTAAATAATTGGATCACTCTTCAGGATTTCTCTTTCTTTTTTTCTTTCTTTTTTTTTTTCTCTCTTTCTTTCTTTCTTTCTTTCTTTCTTTCTTTCTTTCTTTCTTTCTTTCTTTCTTTCTTTCTTTCTTCCCCCCCCAAAGGAATCTGAAATTTATTTTTTAGTTAATCCTCACCTGAGAATATTTTCCTGTTGATTTTTAAAAATATATATTTTATTGATTTTTTTTTTTTTTTTTTTTTTACAGAGAGGAAGGGAGAGGGATAGAGAGTTAGAAACATCGATCAGTTGTGTTTTGCACACTCCCTACTGGGGATGTGCCCGCAACCATGGTACATGCCCTTGATCGGAATTGAACCTGGGACCCTTCAGTCCCCAGGCTGACGCACTATCCACTGAGCCAAACCGGTTAGGGCAACA
>PVJN01044829.1:0-17161 GCA_004026805.1 Lasiurus borealis | reverse complement strand
CAAGAAAGAAAGGCTGTAAAAAATATAAACGTCATAAAATATTAATATTAATTTCTAAAATTGTGGTTAAATTAAACAAAATCACAGCAGGAATTTATTGCTCAATCCCAGCCCACTTGCAGAGAATAAAAAGGCAATGCAATGTGAATGGAGCTCAGGGGGGATTTGTCACCTTAGCTCTGAATACCGCATTTATGATTAACTATTTTACTGCAAGCTTTCAATGATCTTACTTGATCTCCACCAAGAAAAATGGAGGTTTGGATAAGCAAGGCAGCACTGACACAAAATTAGATCCAGGAATAAGTAGACCCAATGAAGGAATTATTAAACTTAAGGACAACTAAGTTTAAGTGAAATTCCTGACGGATGCATTTAAAAGTTGATTCTGGACTTTGCCACAAAACTGTGCCTTTTAATTATTATTTTCCACACTCAAACACGAAAAGGCTCTTGAAAGCAACGTTTTTTGAGAGCTAAATTTGCCACCTACATAAGTGGGTTGCATCTTATTGTCTTCAAACAAAAGGGACAGTTTTAGATACATTGGACGGACGGTTCTTTTGAACCTAAGAGTTCAGTATCTTAAATCAGGTTCATTTCAAAAGGATTTCCATTTATGAGGGAGAAATTCACGTCAGGCTTCTCAGGGAATATTTATTTTATTTCAAAGTACAATTCCGGTTGAGCTGCCTCACAGAATCAAGTGAAAATTGTTTCCATTGTCATGGAGATAAAGAATGATTCTGTTTTCAAAAATTCCAAGTGGTGTTTAGTTGTGGTGACTGTAACAGAGTCACAAATCCGCAGCAGTATTATAGCAATGTAGAACTACTCTGAAACATACGATCCACATCTTCATTTATTTAGCCTGTGAAATACTGAAATGCCAAACATTAAGTACATATGCCCCTTCCCAGCTTAGCACATCCTAACGTAACTTGGTTACAGCATATGTTAAAAAAGATGGCTGTTATTTAGAAATTTTCCTTATGCGATCTTACTTTAAAAGAATCCATCTGGGGTTATGGTTTGCCCTATTCTATCCTACCCTGCTTGGCAGAAAGCACTGATGTTGAAGAAAGGCTAGTTGGGATGGAGAATTGGCCTTGTTTGCCTGCCCTTGAATACACACAATAGGTTCTCATCCGCCATGTATTGAATGGTTTCCTATTAGCAATTTTCAAATTCTTAGCCTGGCATTCTAGGCTCTGCTTCATTTCCTCTAATCCAGCCTTTCGCCTTGTGATGTGATATCACTGAGTAAAACCTGGACTTACCTGAATGGCTCCTGTACGTAATCCTGTCTGCCGCTAGGGAGCTTGCCTCGCCATTTTCCCCAGCCCAGAGCATCAAAACTGAATTGCTTCCAGGATCTTTTCTAATTTTAAGTTGAATGACTACGATTCAAGACAATACCACTTCCTAAATGAAACATTCTTTGATTCCTCCAGCTGAATATAATCCCTCTTGTGTAGTTCCCTTCTGTTAGTGTTCATGTCAGGTTACCTATTTGTGTCCATGTCTTTTGTTCCCTGCTGTATTTGCAAGTTCTCTGAGCAATGTTGCATCTTTTTTTACCTTGTGTCTCCTACAACCCCATGGCAGCACCCTGCATTCAGAACGCTCCCTCTAATTATGGGATTGCAGAGAATTACTAAGCAACACTCTAGACCAGGGTTGGGGAAGCGTTTTCCTGCCAAGGGCCATTTGGGTATTTATATCATCATTCATGGGCCATACAAAATTATCAACTTAAAAGTTAGCCGGCTAGATTTGGTCAGACATTCAATTAACTCACCCCTAATGCCTAGATGGGGGCCAGACCAAATGATTTTGTAGGCCCGAGGGCAGGACCATCCCCACCCCTGCCCTAGACAATGCGGTACTTTTATGCAGCAGTTTATTTACCAGAGGTTCCTCTCCAGGGTGTGGGAAACCCTCAGACAGAAGCAGCTCAGAGAACCGGCTCCTTCCTGGTCCTAATTCAGATCCTGCCCTGCTTTGCCACCTCAGCCCTTTTCCTGTGTTGATGGGAAGGATGTGACTGCTGTTCAGAAACCTCGCTGTTACACTAAGTGCACAAATTTTAAGTCTTCCTGTCAATAATTGTTCAATGAAGTTTTAGTTCTTGAAGGGCACGTTTTCTGCCTCTGCTACATGGAGTGTATTAACTACTGCTGCTCTTTCTAGATCTAAATATGATTCGCATACCATGCAACCCCAGAAATGGACAGGTGCAACCCTCTTTTCTGACTTCTTAATACACCGTTTCCATGTGAAAACAGTCACAGTGAACTGCTCAGTGTAGAAGTGGCCTGGAGTGAGAAAAATAACATTTAGATCCAAAGCTTGAAAGAGTCACACACATAATTTTCAGACACACATTCCTTTAATTCTTTTGAACACCTGCTATGTAACAATTTCCATGTATATTATTTTATCACCATCTCTGAATAATTCTAAACGTAAATTTTAAAAAAATTGAAGCATAAAATTAAGTAAAACTAAGGCTAAACATGGTGAATGATTAACTTAGGGCGTAAAGCTGCTAACAGTATTTAAAGGCAGGTACCCAATTCTGAGTCTAATGGCCATAGGGTGACACCAGGGTGTCAAGATTTGTCAACTGCGGTGGCACAAAACTAATGCTTCTCTGAGTCTCATCCTTGTGCTTCTCCCATGGGGAAGCCATCCTCTGGTAACGCCGGCTTGCCAGCGGCTTATCAGAACATTATCTTATTCTCTCAGCCGCCTGTTTTCACTCTGCAAATCCTCCCAGTTAAAGGGACGGACTTGCTCGGGCTCAGCTTAGCCTTTATGTTTTGGGGCTTTGCAGAGTCTTCGTTCCTGGGCCTGTGAGTGAAAACTGCAAAGGAAGGCCTTGCTCCTCAGAGCGACTTCTGTGGACCAGGGTGTTAGCTTCCGCCAGGGGCTCATTAGAAATACAGAACCTCAGGCCGCAGCCCAGACCTCCTGAATTCCTATGCCCTTTAAGTTTAAAAAGCCCGATCTAAAGCACTGTAAGAATTTAAGGTACTTCTCTTACAATGTATAAATTGTAATATATATGTTTGCCACTAAATGCAGTAAAATTAAACACACACACACTGCTTCGTTTGTTTTTAATTTCTTCATTTGTTTTAAAAAATAATTAAGTTGTCTGAAGGCAGTTTTCATTGCCTCTTGAAAAGTAAATGAGCATTTATCTAAGTGCCTCTACAGCGTGCACAGAAAGTCCACCTAAATGAGCTCTCTTTCTTACAACAGAAGGAAAATAGTTGGTTTGGCATGTTTTGGAAGGCAAACCATTGGAATGGAAATATCACTGGAGTGGGTTCAAGAAAACTTAAAAAGTCTTCCTCTGACCAGCCAGACACCCTGAGGCAGGCCTCTTCTCACCTCTGGGACTTGGGTTTTCTCATCTGTATTAAGAACCTTGGATAACAATCTCCAAGGCCCCTTCCCGCTATGAGCACTGTTAGGATTCTACTAATACTTACTTAATGCTCTCTCCTCATCTCTTTCGCCCCCTGGTAATTCTGGGTAAGTCAGGCCTCCGTTATTGCTACGGCCTCATCTGCTTCGTTTTGCCCTTCCTAAATCAGGCTCCATCCTACCACTAGTTCTTTTGTTTTCAAAAAAATATATAATCATGGTCATCATGCTTAGAACACTGTAGCTACACCAAACACCTGGACATGACCTTCAAGGTCCTCCCTGGTCCTCGAAGGAGCTGTGCTGTCCTCTGTCCCTGAACCCACTGCTGCTCCCCATACCACTTGCCTGAAACGTCCCCCACACTCAGCTGTTTCCCCGGCTGAGTCCGGTTAATCTTTTAAGCATCTACTCCACCATCACTAGGTAAAGGTGTGCTTACCAAGAGAGTACTTCGTGCTTCTGGTCATAATGTTTGATGCTTCTCCATGTTATTGCTCATTTAGAATTAATCTTCCTGACAGCTGAAACAATCTCTTTGCTCTCACAATCATGCTCTTGTACCTGACACCAAGTAAGCATTACAAATTTTAGTTGGATACTTTGTAAGTTTTAATTGTTTAACCCTTATGCATACCTGAAACTAATATGCAATAATATTGAACATAAAGAGTAATTGGAAAACATTTTAAAATAAAAACCAAATTGTTGTTTGAATAACTCCTACTTAAATTCCTACTCTATGGGTTCCTAGTTATTGTCAAAATAATAATAATAATAATAATAATAATAATAATAATAATAAACTCTAAACATCATTTTCAGGCTTAGGCATGAGTAATCTAAAATACATAGAACAAAACCTAGAATATATTAGGCATGTAATATATGCTAGCTATTACTATTGATATCATTCTTTTCTGTAATTATAGCAGTTTGTATGGGCTTAATTATAATTACCTGAGAAATGAAAATCGCTTTCCCACTCTGAATGCTTAAGGGAGTTCACAAAGAAACAGACACATTAATCAGCTAAACAAATGTATCAGGTTAATGGTGTTTCTTATTCCAGTGAAACAGAGAATCATATTGTTATGTACTAAATATGTATAATTAATCATATTTGCTATAAATTATATAGCCATAGATTTGGAAAATATTGTATTGAATTATCATAAAGTATTATTGAATTCTTCCAGTAAATGCCCCACCATCTGCTTCCTCGAAGCTTAAGCTAATGGAAAAGGCTCGGGAAAAAATTATCCTTTTGAAAAAAAAACAGATCCTGGATACTTATGACCTAAAAGGAAATCTGGCACGCACCTCTTAATATTCTTAGAAATTACTCATAGGTGCCGCATTTATTAAGTCACAGTTCTTTAAAGTTATGAATTGTAAAAGGTCCAGAAGTTGAGTCTTGAATCTCCACAGCACATTCTTAGCCAAGTGGGTGGAAGGCCTCTGAATAAGCAGTTAGATGATCAAACGTCTATTAGTTCCCATAGTAACATATGATTTATTAATGGTTTATCTATGAGTCTTTAAGAATGTATCCTCCACAAATCAGAAACAAATTACAACATTGTCATAAGAGAAAAAAAAGGGACCCCCTCCCCATAACCTGACATTTTCCACTACCAGGTATTAAATAGGTAGAGTGATGAACAACAAAGATACAAAATGTCAGTCTTATTCTATCATGTGTTTTTATTGCTCACTATAACTCTTATTCCCAATTTATAACTTTTCTTCATTATCTCCCACTCATTCTTTCTTTACATTCCTTTAGTCTTTCCTCTTCATCAAATTCCTTCTCTCTACCTAGTTACCTCCTTGACTCTCTCTAATCTCTCTTTCTTTGGGCAAGTATTTTTTTATTTCTCTAATACAGTGATATGACTTTGCCCTAATAACCCAGGAACTGAGCTATCATAATATATACTCTGACACATAAGAATAGGCTGGATGCTGCCTAGCCAGTGTGACTAAGTGATTGAGCATCAGCCCATGAACCAGGAAGTCATGGTTTGATTACTGGTCAGGGCACATGCTCAGGTTGTGGGCTTAATCCCCAGTAGGGAGTGTGCAGGAGGCAGCTAGTCAATGTTACTCTCTCATCACTGAAGTTTCTATCTCTCACTTCCTCTCCTTTCCCTTCCTCTCGGAAATCAATTTATATACAGTGTGTGTGTGTGTGTGTGTGTGTGTGTGTGTGTGTGTATTAAAAGCCCAAGCCCAGTGCATGAAATTTGTGCACCGAGAGGGGAAGAAGGTATGTCCCTTAGTCCAGCCTGCACCCTTTCCAATCTGGGACTCCTTGAAGGATGTCCAACCATCTGTTTGCCCAATCCCTTTGGGATCGGGCCTAAGGAGGCAGATGGACATTCCTCCAACAATCTAGGACTGCTGGCTCCCAACCACTCACCTGCCTCTGCCTGATTGCTTCTAACTGCTTCTGTTTGCCAGCCTGATCACTCCCTAACGCAGTGTTCGGCAAACTCACTAGTCCGCGGAGCCAAATATCAATAATTCAATTGAAATTTCTTTTGAGAATCAAATTTTTTAAACTTCTTCTAACATCACTTTTTCCAAATAGACTTGCCCAGGTCATGGTATTTTGTGGAAGAGCCACTCTCAAGGGGCCAAAGAGCTGCATGTAGCTCACAATCCGCAGTTTGCCGACCACTGCCCTAACCACTTCCCTGCCAGTCTGATCGATGCTTAACTGCTCTCCAGCCAGCTTGATTGCCCCTAATTGCCCTCCCTTGCCAGTCTGGTCACCCCTAACTGTTCTACCCTGGAGGCCTGGTACCCCTAAACTGCCCTCCCCTGCAGGCTTATCCTCCCCACCCCCAACTGCCTACCCCTGCAGGCATTGTCTCCACCAACTGCCCTCCCATGCTGGCCAGGTCTCACTTAACTTCCCTCCTCTGCTGGCCCTGTCAGCCCTAACTGCCCTCCCTGCTGACTGATCGCCCACAACTGCCATCCCTGCAGTCCTAGTCTTCTCCAAATGCCCTCCACTGCTATCCCGGTCACCCCTAACTGCCTTCCCTGCTGGTTGATCACCCACAACTGCCCTTCCCTGCAGTCCTGGTCCCCTACAACTGCCTTCCCCTGCAGGCCTGGACCTCCCAACTGCCCTCCCCTTCAGATTTGGGTCCTCCCCAACTGCCCTCTCTTGCTGGCTTGGTATCCCCAACTGCCCTCCTCTACTGGCCTGGTCACCCCACTGCCCACAATTGCCCTCCCTTGCAGGCCATCTTGTGGTGGCCATCTTGTGTCCATATGGGGGCAATTATCTTTGATCACATGAGGACAGTCATCTTGTGTCTTGGAGTGTGATCAATTTACATATTACTCTTTTATTTTTCACACACACACACACACACACACACACACACACACACACACACAAACTAGAGGCCCGGTGTAGGAAATTTGTGCATGGGGGGAGGGGTATACCTCAGCCCAGCCTGCACCTCTCCAATCGGGGACCCCTCAAGGGATGTCAGGCTGCCCAATGGGATTGGGCCTAAACAGGCAGTTGGACACTTCTCTCACAATCCAGGACTGCTGGCTCTCAACTGCTCGTCTGCCTGCCTGCTTGATTGCCTCTAACTGCTTCTGCCTGCCAGCCTAATCACCCCCTAATCACTCCCCTGCCAGCCTGATTGATGCCTAACTGCTCTCCCTGCAATCCTGGTTTCTCCCAACTGCTCTCCACTGCTGTCCTGGTCACCCCTAACTGCCTTCCCTGCTTGCCTGATCACCCACAGCTGCCTTCCCCTGCAGGCCTGGTCTCCTCCAATTGCCCTCCCTTCAGGCTTTGTCCCTCCCAACTGCCCTTCCCTGATGGCCTGCTCACCTCTAAATGCCCTCCCCTGTAGGGAGGGTCCCTGCCAACTGCCCTCCCCTGCTGGCCATCTTGTGATGGCCATCTTGTGTCCATATGGGGGCAGCCATCTTGGGTGTTGGAATGATGGTCAATCTGCATATTACTCTTTTATTAGATAGGATATATACATATTTTGTTAAAAAATAGGCTGGATGTACATAGTCAGAATATGTAGTGAAAGGCTAAATAAATGTAAAGTAGGTGGATGGATTTACTTTTACAAATATTTATTAAATTCTCAATAGAAAGTATTGTTTGTGTTAGAGCCTATGATAGATAATAAATGAGATCTGGTTCTTTGCCCTTAGGGGTTAAAATCTACCAGGAAATCTATAAATAAAACTAACTAAACATAGCACAAAGAAGAGCATGAGAAGCGAAACAAAGAGAGGGGAAAGAGGTATAGAAGAAGGGAGAAGGGGAATCCTATTCAGGGAGGAGGAAATGGAAATAGAGTAGTTAGCAAGTTGAAATTAATGTTGATTATAAGTATTGTATTCCATGGTATTCAAGATAGGAAAGGCATTGGCATTAAAGCACAATGAGATTGATTTTAAAAAGTCATAAGACTTCTACACTCCATTACTGGCAAAGCACTGCATGCTAGTTAAGTCTTTATTATGACTTGAATAAAAGCTTTATAAATAAAGATCATTTAATGCCAACAGTATCCATTATTGCAAACTGGCATAAGGTACCTGTTTCAGGCCACCAAGAACAGCTGCTGCCTTTAAGAACAGAAACTTTAAAATAACAGGCAAAGGTGTGAAAAGAGATTTAAACATTTATGTAAAGAATCCCATAGGGATTAGTCCATACCATCAAGATTTTCTAATGGTAAGAACCACTTTTTAAATGTATTTCAATGATGCAAACATTTCTATTGTCTCACCTTTTAAAATATATCTTGCACAGGGCCATAGGCAATGTCTAATGATGAAATGCCAATGAACAGTAAGTGCAGTATGTCAAGTAAAAGTAATAATTCTTCCTTACCGAATGCCACAGCCCGATTTCTATAAATGCCACCACTTTCCCAAAGAATGGCATCCTTTCACTCGGCGCAGTAAATTGCATTCTGTCCCTTTACAGCTGTTCCCAGAGACAGAGATATTTTTGAGCTTCATTTATAAAACATAAATATCAGATTGTTGTTCCAGTCTTCTTGTAATTCAAAATGGCATCAGTGCTGCCAAACACATTACTCAAGCTGTGGAAAGTAAGCAATGGTGACAACCTAAAGTGAACACCGTGAAATGGAGATACAGATGCAAAATGTTAACTTCAAATGGTTAAAGTCGATGTTATAAATACTTAATGCGAGGAAGGCGGGAGCTTGGTTAGAGTGAAAAGCTATTTAAAATTATTTCCACCTCTTAGTTTAAGAGCAACTGCCTGTTGCTGGATTGGTATGATCCCATGTGCAGTGATGTGTCCTGGGAAAGATTTAGGCAGAGGGTTGTGGGGCTATAGGAAACTGGTTCTTTCTGTGGTCCTGGAGGCTTCTCAAATAAGGTGGCATTCGATAGAGATGCAGTGACAGGCAGAACTGGATATCTGAAGTGGGGGAGAAGATATTTCAGGCAAAAGGAATACTTTAATAGAAGCATGGAGAAGGAAAGCACTGGCGCATATGGAGTGACTAGTTTGTGCGGTTCTTGGAGTTCCTGACAGAAGTAGTGGCAGATAAGAGAGGATGGTTATTGGGGACAGATTGAGGAGGGGTTTGAGTGTCAAACTAAAGAATCTGTTTGTTTTTTTATTTGGCACAAATAAAATAACTCAATGATTTCCCCTCCCTCACCTACTACATTCACATGATCAGAACTGTGTTTTGATTGGGCATTTATAATGCATACAGCTGTGCTAGGTAGTTTACAAAAAATAACCAATATAGTTAAAACTGTATTAACCCCATTTTATAGATAACTATCTCAGAGATGCTAATAACTTGCCTATGTGTGTTCGATAATCGAATAAGCAAAAAAAACCCTAAATTTTATGCTCCTTATTTTTTACAACTCTATTTTCATAATTTTATTGCTTTACCAAGACCCTATAACCTCATGATTATGTTACTCTTCATAATTCAGTATTTTAAAGCAGGGAGAAATAGAAGAGTTAACTAGTTTAGAAATTATTTTAATAAGAAAATGAAAAATAATATTTCTAATTACATTTCTAATAGTCCGGGTAACAGTAAATTAGACCTCCACCAATCCTGAAGGATGCACATTAAAATATTGCATGATTATTATTTTAGAGATTTGTTATGATGTTGAGAGTTCATATACAAATGAAATCAAATTTATTTTATTGTCTATTAGGTTTCCTATGATATTCAGAAAGCTTTGCAATCCAGCTAACAAGAGCTCCCTTAGCCAAATTATTAAATGCAACTTCTATTTTTTTTAAAACCATCAAAATTAAGCTTAGTATGTACAAGGCATAAAATAAATCATGTATCTTAATGGCATTTTTTACTTTTTAGTCTCATAATACCCTTGTAAGGTAGGCATTTTTTTTCCATTTTATAGATGAGGAAACTAAGGTCCAGAGAGGGCTCTAAGTGGTAGTCTGTATGGGATGGAATTCTATTTGCTTTAAGTCACTATTCTTTCCACTATACCAGAATGTTCTGTAACTCCTCATGGGGTAAAGATGAGTGATCTTAAAAGGATATTCATGCCTCGTGGTTGCAAAGGAATAACACAAAAGATACTCTGAAGCCCAGCTCAGTTAGAGCAAAGTAGCATCAGTTTGCATGCACAAACATTGGAATCAGAGAATTATGTATTTAACTCTAAAGACCATCATTAAAAAGCTCTGTGAACTTAGATGTGTTACTTAATCTTTCTGAGGCTCAATTATAAAATAAAAATGCAAGTAATAATAATCCTATATAATCAATAGGTAATATCCAAATTGACCATCACACCTTCACAAGATGGCTGCCTACAGCCAGGCCAGCAGGGGGTTAGTGAGGGACAACCAAACAACTGAACAAGCAGGCTGCATGGGGCAACCAGGCTGGCAGGGATGTAAATGAGGGATGACTAAACAACTGAACAGCAGACTATATGGAGCAATCAGACCGGGGAAAAGAGATGGGGGGATGTGAGGGGCAACCAGGCTGGAGGGGAAGCAGTTAGGGATCAGCAAGCTAGCAGAGGAAGGCAGTTAGTTGTGACCAGGCTGGCAGGAGGGGGGCAGTTAGGAGCAATCAGCTGGCAGCAGAGGGCAGTTAAGGGAGGTCAGGAGGGGAGGGGCAGTTAGGGGCAATCAGGCTGGCATGCAGAGGCAGTGAGGGGTGATCAGGCCAGCAGGGGAGGGAGGGTGGCAGTTAGGGGTGACCAGGGAGGCAGGTAGGTGAGTGATTAGGAGCCAGCAGTCCAGGATTGTTTCGGGATCAGGCCTAAACCAGCAGTTGGACATCCCCCAAGTGGTCCTGGATTAGTGAGGGTGCAGGCTGGGCTGAGGGGAACCCCCTATACACCTGTACACAAATTCTGTGCATCGTGCCTTTAGTAATAATAATATTTATATTAGGATTTGTTTTTTTTAAAGGATTCATTGAAGTAATGCCTAAAAAGTTTTTAACACAAAATAAATATTTAATACAAGTAAATTCTATTGATAGTAGCAATTGTATTACCACACTATGGTATTTCCTTAATTCCCAGGGCTTCAGCTAACCATCTCTGGATCAATCTCTTTCAAATATTAGGTCCAGACCTCCCTTCTGAATTCTGGATGCATATATCTCATCACCTTACTTGGCATCTACACTTGAATATCTCACATGCATCTCATACTCATTACATATCAAACTGAACAAACTAAGATACACATCATCCCTATTCCTGTCCTGTTAATATCTGCTCACCTGCCACCTTTTCTATATATATGATCATGAGGATGATGTGGAGATGGAGGAGGAGAATGATAAGTGTTTATGTATAAAATCAATACCACAACCAATCAAATCTCCAGTCACTGAGTTCTGAGGATTATACCCTATAAATTTCTCCTGATAGCTGGTCCTAGCCACCATCATTTCTTTCTTAGAATACTTCGGTCACACCTACTTCTGCCTCTCATCACCAACCAGCTTCTTGATTTTCCTGCCCCCCCAGAGACCTAAATAAAATTGACTTTAAATCCCTTTTCATCTCTAATGGAAGTTCAAATACCCTTGGGGTTTTTATCAACTTGGAGAGGTTTTCACTCTCACAATTCCCTCTTCCCTCAGGCTCCAAATCTCACAAATAGAGCTTCCACGCCCTAACACATGGATCTGACTCTCAGCAGCTTCAGCAAATTCCACGAGTGATCCACTCACACAGAGCATTTGTGAGGGTAGCAAACACTAGTGCAGACTGGGATTTAAGGAGGTGGAGAAGTGTTCGCTGTTCAAAATGCATTTCCAGTGGAACATTAGGCATTTCCAGTTTTAAATGCTCTTTGACTCTCTCACCATCTGGATATTTCCATTAGCTGATTGTTCCTTCCATATCCCGGCATCACACCATCTTGCTGGCTCTTCTCTCTGTGTTTTTTTCTAGCCCCTTTTCTCTTCTCTCTCCCCCCTACTTTCTGGAAGAATGCCATTTTTCTCTGTAACTTGAATACTAATTTGTACCAAATTTAGTTGTGTGTGTTTTTATTTGCCTTGATCCCTCTGCTCACACCGTCAGTGCTCACTTCTATTCTAAGTGGTTTGTTATCATGTATTTTTTCATCAGAAGTTCTTCCCAGTAGGGATTTGAGACTCAACAGTTAACATAATATTTTTTTCTTCTATTAAAGAATGCAAATCTGATCATTTTACTCTCCTACTTAATACCCTGTAAGTGGCTTTCCATCGCCATTAACAATAAACCTCAACCTTTTTAGAAAGCTCTCCAAAGCAGCCCATGATCTCATCTCCACTATTGGCCATTCTGAGGTTGTTCTTGTTTCTCGAATGCATTATGCTTTCTCCAGCCCCTAGGTCTTCATATACACTGTTCCTTAGCAATCCTATTCTTTCTCCAACTCATCACCAGGCCAGCTCTTACTGCTGCCTATAGACTACCGGCGTAGTCTCTTACTTCCTCTAGGTTAGATAGGTTAGATCCTCCTGCTAGACTTTTTTTTTTTAATCATCATGTACTTCTTAACAATGCCATTTTTCACTCATTATTACCTAATCATTTTTCATGGTGTATTTCCTCACTGTTCATGTAGACTACCAACATTACTGGGGCAGGGACCAAATTTCTTTTCTTAACCATCAGATCCTTAGCATCAGGCACACAGTAGGCACTCAATTTTTGAGAACTTCTTGAAGGTCAACAGTGAGCAAAGCATGTATGTAAAACATTGCACTTCATCTCCCTTAACAGTTAAGCTTTCGTTTGTCTGGTATAGAGGGATCAGCCTCCTAGGAAAACAATCCAATTCCAATGATGGTGAAGGGTACAAGAAGCTATTTGCTTTAAAGGGCTGACAGTGTTGTTGTTCATGATGTTAACAACTCAGCAAGGAAGGGAGTGAAAGTTCAGTGCTTATAAAAGGTCACCAGGGACACACCTCAATATGCTGTGAGCTGCGTGGTTGGTAAGAGACTGCACTCTCAGTCAGCTCTCATCAGAATTTTTAATTAACTGGTGTCACAGTCAGAGAGACACTTCATGCCTGTGGGGAAATCTGACTGAACTCATCCATTCTCAAATAAATGATTAGCACCATCATCTTCCACAATGTCTTTCAAGAAGTGGGACAGCTACATTTTTACAAGCATCTTTCCAAAGTAACAGCATCTTAAAACTATAAATACTGCAAAGAATACAAAGGAGGGACGGAGAATTTTTTTTTTAAGTCAGGCAAAATTATGTTTGTTAGTGCTTCATTTTATGAAAATAGCACTTGTTCCACAGGCAGAATTAATCTGTCAGGAACCTTATTTTTCATAACACATTAAGCCAGAAAAATGTTGCATGTTTTTGGAATTTGCCAAACCATTGAATTGTGGAGAGCAATTGTATTTTGTGACTTTCTGGAGGATAGACCCACCTCCCCCCAAATCAATCTTCAGCCAGGCACAGCTTCCCAGGTCCCTGAACTTCTCAGCACAGTAGGTCCCAGAAACTGTTCCCATGGTAACCGTCAGTCAAACTGGTTAGCTCAGGCATACAGCACAGGCATAACATACAAAGGCATAACAGCAAAAGAAATGTCTGTTACTCTTGTTCAGAATGCTGCAAAAAGGGCAGGTAATACTGATTACTGAATAAATGAATGGTTATTGAGTGATATATGAATCATGGCATTAGTGACCTAAAAAGATACAATTTCTAGTGCTTATATGTCCCAAAGAAAATAAATGAAAAACCACAGGTCATAAATTTGGTAACAGCAATTAGCTTTTTTTTTTTTTGAGGATCTACTAGACATCGCATGTTGGGATAGTAAATATACACAGATAATCTTGTTTGTGATCCTACAAAAACCTCATCATAATAGGTTTTAGTATTTCCATAATTTATGTCAAGCAAGTGAGGCTCAAGGAATTAAAATGAGAGATTATCTGGGGAATTTGAACCCAGGTTTGACTATCTCCAAAATTTTTTTCTAGCTCCAAATTTATATTTTTCCTGATGTCACATATTTTGAGCATCTATCAACCACATCCTTAGAAAGAAATAAGTCATAGTTTGTGCTGAGGGAGCTCACCATCAATTAAGTACAGATATGAAAGGTATCATTTGGGAAATCATTTTGGCTCCAGGATCTTACAGTCTGGGGACTGCGGAGTAATAGAGTCATAACATGTGTAGTTGAAAAATTGCCTTGAGTGCCAGCTCCCCCACATTATAATTGAGAAGCCTTGAGAAATCCATTTAATTTCTTTGTACCTTGGTGTTTCCATCTGTGAAGTGAGATAATAAGTTAATAGGATGTTTTGAGGATCAAATGAGAAAAATGTAATTGGAAATGCTTTGTGAAATATAAAATGTTACCTACAGTTAGTATTATCATCCTATATGTCAGAATATCTTGGCACATCTCTTTCTCACAACAGTTTCTTTTCAATTAAAAATGCCAGGTTAAAGTCTTTCCTCAAGCATGTTGTGTTTAATCTTCAGAATTAAGAGTTCTGCAGAGCTTCCACCCCAAATCCATATTGGAAATCTAATATAATTACTGCATTAATACATATGTGTTTATACGAGAGGTCCAGTGCATGAAATTCATGTATGGGGCTAGGGGTGCTCCCCTCAGTCTCCAACCTCTCACAATCCAGGACTGCTGACTCCTAACTGCTTACCTGCTTGGTCACCCCCAACTACCCCCTTTCCCACACCAGCCTAGTTTCCCCCAACGGTCCCCTTCTGCTGGCCTGGTCACCCCTAACCACCTCGGCCTGCAGGCCTGATCACCCCCAACTGCCCTCCCTGCCACCCTGCTCACCCCTTACTGCTCTCCTCTGCCAGCCTGGTCACCCCTTACTGCTCTCCTCTGCCAGCATGGTCACCTCCAACTGCTCCCCTCTATCAACCTGGTTGCCCCTCACTGCCCCCTGCCAGCATGGTCACACTCAACTACCCCCCCTCTCGCCACCAATCTAGTTGCCCCACACAGCCTGCTGTTCAGTCATTTGGTCATCCCTCACTAACCCTCCTGCCAGCCTGGTTGCCCCCAACAGTCTGTGTTTGGTCATCCATCTGCTTGTTTCAGTTGTGATGGCCCCTGGCTTTATATATATATATATCCATGACAGTCAATTGGCATATTTCTTCTTTATTGCCTGTGGGTACTTATTTGTGAGGGTATACCAGCCAATTAGCATATTCTCTCTTTATTAGATAGGTTATGTATCTTCAGAGTGATATATATATATCACATTTTACACACACATATGGCAACTTGCTAAGGGAACATCCTTTGTATTTACTTTCAATTAATGCTTCATGAGTAGCAGAATTTAGTTATCATTCTGCACTCTGGCTGGAAAGAACAAAAAAGTAGGAAGCTGAAAGTCCTACGATGGGCTATGTGATCAAAGAAATGACAATGCTAAAAATTCAAAGGTTGTAATGTGACAGCTTATGGGCTGAGGCTTGTCAGTAAATGTGTTTTTTCTTGGGCCAGTATAGCTTTATTTTGCTGCAATTGTGCTTTTTAATGAGGCTTTTAGACAATGCAGGTTCATCCCATTTGCTAACTATTCCATCATTCAACCCTCTCAAACTTCACAGCTTCTCACACATCACCTGCCTGACATTTGAGTTTGGACCCTTTTACCAAACAAGAGGCATGAGAGATGAGGGCTCTGCATTATGAAACTGTCAAGACAGAAATGAATATATCTGAGCACGTCAAACATGAAAGGCAGAGCTGGCAGGAATGTGGACTCAGGCAAAGGGAGAGCACTGACACACTCCCCCTGAAAAGATATACTAAGGACATATATAAAAGAGTCTGGCATTACACTGCAGATTGTAAACATATTTATTTAGCAAGCATTTATCAAGGGCCTGGTGTATGAGGTACAGAGCAGTTCCGGGCAGCACATAATAACACCACATAAGTTAATGGTTTTTATTATATCATCATCCTTATCATCATCCTTATTATTATTGATCAGATACAATTCTAGAAAGAACAAAGGCGCATTAGACCTGTCTTTCTCTTTACTTCCAAACAGATTTGCATCCCCTGTATCCTGCAGAGTTCCTGATAAAAAGCTGTTGCTCAAAACATATCTGAAGAACAAATGCATGTAAAATGGAAGATTCAAGGAGCCATTTTTAGCCTTCAAGATCCATATCCAGATTCTGCTCTGACAATCTTTGAAAGAGGCTGTGAATAATTTTAAGAAAGTGCCAGGAGGAGCCCTGCCCTGATAGGGAAGCTCTGGGAGTTGGTTCTTCCTGAATGAACTGAACAACAAAAAAAGAAAAAAGCAAACAAACAAACAAAAAAACCCACAAATATCTTGCTGCAAAAGGTTTCCTAGGAGAGAGACAGGAGGTTAAGTGGGTGAATTACATAATGTCTGCAGAGGATCATAGCTATCTGTAGTGCTATGTAAGCACCGGACATCATTAATACTACCATTTAAAAAAATTTGAGCATCCCATTACATCTTATGTGGTAACCTTAGCACAGCAGAATTTTCTAAGTGTTCTTTTTGAAATGCCCTCTAATAAGTCTAATCTTTGACTGGATTTCCAGCTGGAACACTGGTAATGTTCTCTAGAGGCACATCACGCAGGCAGGTTTGTTACACCCAGTACTTGCTCGAGCTCCCATCATGTCTCACCTGAATTGTTCCAAGGCCTCCTTACTGCCTCCTGGCCTTCGATGGGCCCAGCCCGCCAATTCCTAGCTCTACTGGTCTTTCTAAACTGTGATCTATCTAATCATGTCACTTTTCTGCTTTGAAATAATTTATGTTTTGGCCTAAACAATATCCAAATTCCTTAACTAGGCACATCATAGGTGGGGCTATCAACCCTTTCCTCTGAGCATCCTACCACTCACTATCCAGCCACTCCAGAGGATTATGGGATCTCTCCCCCCTTCTCCACATTACTTTCCTGATCTTTGTCCCACTGGGAAACTTCTGAGTATTTTCTAAGCAGACCCATCCTTCTGCAGAAGCGGAATTAATTGCTTCCTTCTCTTTATGTCTACAGAGCTGAAAAATTATCTTGTACTAATCAGCATCTTTGGCTGAAAGTTTGAAAAGTCCAGCTTAAAAACTTAACTCATAAACCAAGAGTTATTCATTTATGTCCCCACACTGCACAGTGGCTGGGCCTTAGGATGATGGAG